>OMNW01018980.1:13700-27467 GCA_900303245.1 Selene dorsalis | reverse complement strand
AAGTAAAATAGCTGTTTGTCAAGAGCCATATCAGTAAATGTTGACGTGCGTGTGTGTGTGTGTGTGTGTGTGTGTGCGTGCGTGTGTGCGTCACTGTGGGCTGCGTGGTCACCCTGGCATGCTGAAAACCATAAAACAAGATAAACTGGGACACACCGATGGATGAAATTTGATTAAATTCAGTCATAAAATGCAGCAGAGCCCATGAGCAAGGTAAACAACTTGAGCGTGACGTTTCATTTACACTTGACTACTCAGCTGCGACATACAATACAATACAATAACAAGCCATTCCCATGTGTTTGCCTATATCGCATCCACTGGAATGGCACCTGCTCACCAGAGATGAGACGTCTTGTTGGCAACAATCAGTCGGTGAATGACAACTAGTCCAACAGTCGCTGCGAGGCAGGGAAATCTGAGTCCCGACTTTTTGTGCGTGGTCCCTCGGTGGTTGAGTGAGTTCCCTAACTCAGTTCAGTCGACAGGATCCTTCCTCTGTCCTCAAACTCACTTGGAGTCGTACCACTTCTGAGAGTACTTACACACCATCTCCAGCACTCCATCTTTTTTATCTCTCTCTCTGAAGAGAGAAAAAATGGCTCTTGCTATGCACTTTCTCTTACTTAATGCACCTGCAGCTTTGTGCCTGAGACTAAGTGTTGCAGCACATATTGTCAAAGGCTTCTCCTTGATCTACAATGGCTTAAACTGAAGCAGACTTTCAACAAAAAGCATATTCCAAAATAATAAATACATATTTATTTCAGGTGTATTTCACTTGTCTATTTCTGCACCATAACCTCCACAAAACTCTTAGTGCTAACATGTCACTAAGCACATCAGTAACCTCAGGTGCTTTGAGACAACAAAGGTGTAACCAGTGTGTGTACTGGCCCTACAACAACACTGGTGGTGTGTGTGTGTGTTTTGAATGGGCAGAGGTCGGTGAAATTCACCAGCATATTGAGCGTGCCATGCCCTAGTGGCTGATACAGTCAACCTGCTCGAACATCATTATTGTTTTCCCCAAATGCAAAAGTTTCCAGAGTAAAACTTTGAGCCATGTAACAATTCAAACTTTTAACAATGAAACAATTTTTGCCACCTAACATCAACATCTGAGCAGACCTGATATCAAAGTCATTAAATATTGATATGTTTGTTCTCTGCCGATGAGGAGGTGTATTGTATATTTCACAGAACTGAGGTAAAAATTATAAATAAATAAAAACTCCTGCACCATTTGGATTAGCTGAACAAAAGTTTAGCTATCATCAGCTGCACTATACACAAGAAGACTCACAACAGCAGCAGCTTCCCCCTCTTTCCTGCCTCAGTGGTCAAACCTGATCATTAGAAATTCTGATCATATACCAGTAAACTGCCATTAGTGGTCAGTAGACTGTTTTCTCCAGTTTCATAGAGGTGGCACTGTAACCAGGACTGTCGCGGCAGAGCCTGGAGGCTGCGTCCACAGTCCTGTCTGTGGTTTAGGTAACGACAGCTTTTGAGAGACTTTGGTTTTTGCTAAAAGAAAATCAACACAGTTTCTGTCATAAACCAAAACCAGGATCTTTCCCTAAGTGCTGTGTGACTGTAAACCTCACTGGTTCACAGTTCCTCAAGTGAACACTGTGTTGCACAATCAGATACTATGGTTTGTCTGTGAGTGTTTTACTGATCAACATATCTGTGACTTGCCAAACATATATTTCCTCATTAGATTTCCTGATTAACAGAAAATCTAATCTAGTCACAATTATGGATGCTGCAAAACATGTTTGTTTTTGCAGATTACTTGTTTATATAGGCTTCGTCATCTGCAGAGGACGAGGTTGCAGTGGCACTGCTCCCATCCTGTTTACATTTGAAACAGTGGAGGGGGCGGCAGCAGTAACTGGAACCACAGTTGTGCACTGACGCTGCCTCTCTAGGTAACTGTACAATAACCAACATCTTCAATGCATCCCTTCTTCTTTTCACCATCAAAGAAGAAATTGTGTATTTAGAATCAGCAGTGAAATGTCCATCTTGTAAAATGATAGGAGTGTTTCTGAAGAAGTCGTCATGGAGGCTGAAAAAGGAGCAAACAAGCCTGAGAGCTTGATCCCAGGACAACACACCCCAGCACCATCATCACCATCACCAGTCAGGACATGAGATTAAGGGTGTGTCGAGCCAAATGTGCTGCCTCTCTGTAATGACAGAGCAGACAGATTGCAGCACAGCCGGACACAGGCCGCACAGTAAATGCTAAAATCCTGCCAATAAAACACCAGCAACAAGCAACACGTACACTTTTATTGCATATGGTCGCAGACACGTGAGACTCCCTGTGGTTGTGTCTCATCTTTGAGCCATCTCTCACTCCCTTCATTTCTTCCCTCGCCCTCCTTCTCTCTCTTTCTCTATCCGCCTTTCGTATCACTCCCTGCTTATCACAGTTTGATCCTCTGGCTCTAATCCCAGATTAGAAGAAAAATATTCATCTCATGCTGCTGCCTGCTCAATGCCTGATTCATATAATGATATTGATGAGACGATAAAAAATGTTTTATTTTTACTTTGACGATGAAACCTGATTACTATAGATTTCTGGAGTGATACTCATAACATTGTCTTTTGTCTCGTCTTATTACTAGAGTGGTCTTATTAATGCTGACATTTGAGACCATATTTCATATCATTTGGAGAAGGTCATTATGAAAATGTCTGAAAACTTTTGCAAAGATCTTTAAAAGGTGAACAAGAGAAGACCTCACACAGCACAGATCCTCAGTCTATTACAGATCTGACACATTCATGTTCAGGGTTCCTTCAAAATGGCAACTTTAAGTCTTCAGCAAACTTGCAGACACTGGGAGAACATACAGAGAGTCCGCAGGGAGATCATTTCAATCCCAAACCCTCCTACAGCGAAGCAACAGGGCTGAAAATGGCTGAGCCTGTATAGGATGGTACTTTGACAAAAGTAAATTTTGACTCATACTATCCAAAAATACTTAAAGCTACTTTCATTCAATAACTATTTAACCATCAGAATAATATGAATTGTTATTTATTCGTTCTTCAACACTTCACGATCCTCACAGTTAAAATTAAGGAGGAAAACTGGGACGTAGCCTCCTCCCAGATTTCCTGGTTAAGTGGAAAACTCACTTGTGTGAGAGCCGGGAGAATATGCAGAGCGGCTGAGCCCGTCTATGAAAACATGTGGAAGGTGGATCCCATTCATAGTTAATGAGTAGCTGACTGCAATGGCCTCCTACAGCCCCAACAAACCATCAGTCCAAACGCCTCGCACATTAATCCCCACTAAAAAAGCCTGGCAGAGAAGGAGACGGTGAAACACACGCATACCTTGGGTGCACATGTGCAAGGATGAGGTGAAGGCACGCACATACGCACGGACACAAAGCCAACAAAGGTAATAAATAGGTGCTCAGACAACAGACTGTCGAGGTGTTAACAGCATGAGGCCAAAGTCACAGATTCCACAGGGCTATTCAGGGATAATACACACACACACACACACACACACACACACACACACATATATATATGTATATATATATTGTATAAACAATGTTGAAAAAGCCTGAGAAGGTGAAGGTGGCCAAGGCAGAGGCGGCACAAAGGTAGAGAGAGATGAGAGAGGAGGAGACAGAGGAGAGAGCAAAGAGATAAAACAGAGACAGGGCTGAGGGGATGAGGTATGGAGGAAGAGAGTCCGGCACCCTGTGAAATATTCATCTGCTCCGGGTGAATAATTGATGTGGTACAGAAGACAGATGCATGAAGGATAGACAGACAAATGGATGGAAAGAGTGCACGATGGGTGGATAGAGACACAGAGAGAGAAAGAGACATAGAGCACCGCGTCTTCAGGTAGTGTGGGTACAAATCTCCCGTTTCAGTTTCTTTGTCACTCCCTCCGCACTCAGCCCGGCTATTATTTCACCGGCTGGCTCCTCCGTCTCAGAGTCAGCGCCAACTAGCAAACACCATCATACATCACAAAAACCATAAAAACAAGAAGATCCTGATTCTAATTTTAGGTTGTAAAAGATTAATGGTACAAGAATAACAGACAGAATGTCTGCTGAAAACCAACATGTTCATTCTCTCCCTATAATAAATCCATTAATTCATATTCCCAGGAGTTACATTGAATTCATTGAACAGTGGGGGCACTTTCAGGATCAGACCTTCAAGGAGGTTCAGACCCTAATGAGGATATATATACAGTTCCCCCTGTTAAACCCCCACTTACCTGGATAACAATTATCACATTAATATTTTACTAAACAACCTTGTAATTAAAAAAAAATGGAAGTTAACATTCGCAAAAGAATTCAACCTCTTTCACCTGCAGGAGCAACCTCATTAGTTGGATGGTTGATTATCTGTATAATAAAAGCCGTGGTTAAAAATGAACAAAAACAGATTTCAACAGTGCGCTATGATACAGCTCCATCAGAATAAGAAACACTGTGATTACTTTAAAATAATTAACTGCATAAATTAGCTCAGACGGATAATGTTAGCCAACAACCTCAAACACTTAGCATCATTAACCTTTCAATTTGTACTTCATCGTGACATTCACTTGTGTAACACCATGACTCTGTAAACCATACTGGGCTATTTAACCTGTGTTAAGTAGAGGACGAAGCAGCGGGAGGAAGACAGTAAAAAACTTTATGAGTAAACAGATTCCTCTTTATTTTCCCACAACTTTGGTTCCAGGTTTTCATCTTCGTCTTCCTCTTCCTCCGCTGCTGCAAATAATCAGGAAGCTTTCTGTGCCGAGTTACAGCGTCACATCAACCGCAACTTTCCACTCATTTCATTTGTCTGTCATTCACTTTCAACTGTTTCTCAATCGTGTTGTTATATCTTATATTAAAAAATATCATCCTAACACTTCCTGCTAATTCATTAGCATTCAAAAACTGCAGCTCCCATGAGCCTTTGCCTTGAAGTTTGAAGTTAGCTGAGAAATGTCCTGACTTCTACTCTGTATACTGTCACATTGAAGGGCTTTGCCACAGCTAATGCATTAGCAGATTCAAGATTGAATGGACTTTAATGGCACCAGTAAGAAAATCAAATTACACTGGTCTTGGCTTTTAAGGCGGAACAGCGGTGATGTATTTAGACAAGGTGTAGTGTGACACCCCGACTTTCTCCCTCTCTCTGAGTGAATTACAGACCTTAATTTGTTCCTTTAAAAAACAACAGAGGAAAGTGACGTCGCTCATTGAAGTGGCAGCTTTGTGCGTTTTACAGGATGCATGAGAACGGCGTGGTTGTTTTCTGTCTCCAGCTCCTCCTCTGCTCTCTGATTGCCGGGCTGTGCAACAGCGTGGTGACACACTCGTACCAGAGAGACACACATCATCATCAACAACAACCACAGCCTCACACACAAAGGCTTTCAGTGACAGCGTCCCATCAGCTGAGAGTGACGTCACTGTGAGTAACATGTTTGTGTTAAACTCGACTCTGAGGAACCTCCACTCACTGTTTTCATTCCCTGACCCAGTAACTGGAGCCTTTAACTCCTGCCACTACGGGCCTGCTCTTTTAAACGTTACCATAAACCAAACAGCCTGTGAGAGAGAAAGGAGCGGCGTCCAGAAATGACTTCACTCTACAGGAATCAACCCCCCACCTCCCTCGTGAAAAAGACACACACACACACACACACGTTTGAAAAAAAAAAGAAAAAGAAATAATCATAAAAAATCAGAGCCTTGAATACCGTCCAAGAATAATACCACTGCTTGACTATATGGTCTTAGATGACCATATTTAGAAACGCAGCTCATGACCGTGACTCATTCGACGGAGCCGTATAATTCACAACAACACACAACGCACTCAGGCCACTCAAAAGCCTCCCTGGTATTTAGTCTTCACACAAAAACTAAGTAAGTCAGTGAAGCTTCATCTCTGGAGCACCTTTTGAAACCAAGGTTACAAGGTGTTGTGTGATAAAATATTTAAAAATACATGGAGAAAAACAACAAAGGTAACACTGGGAAACCACACTGAGTCAGCATTTCTTACTGCTGGAAGGAGGTGATCCCAGAGGGAGGGGGCTATGACTACAAAGGCCGGCGCCTCCCTTTTGTTTTTAACCTCGACCTTGACAACAGGGACGTGCTGGTCAGGAGACCTCAGTGATCTCAGTGATGTACTCAGAGGAGACAGTAAATCACATGTGTAAGCTGGAGCCAGTGCTTTGGAAGTGATTTAGAGAATTTTTAAATCGATTCACCGCTCTGTAGGTAATCAGAGTAGATTTGCCTCAGCACCGGTGTATGTATATGTGACCTAGATTGTGTGTTGTAAACAGTCTGGCAGGTGCATTTTGAGTCGGCTGGATCTTTTTGTCTAGATCTTGAAATGATAGTAGAGATTTGATTTTTGCAATGTTTCTAAACTAGAGGAAACAGCTCATTTGCGTCATGTTCAGAGGTGAACACCTTGGTTTTGTGAGGTTTGAGGACCACTCCAACTTGCTAATGCAACTGGGCACAGACTGTGCTTTTCTTTTGAATGTATCCCCTGAAGAACTTCAACACACTAAATGAAAGGCAGTACTAAAATCAGCCTGCCATCGCATTCGATATATTAAAAAAACAGGTGCGATTCAGCTTGAACGAAATACAGACTGTGCACAAAACTGAGTGCGTGGCTTCAGTTGCACGTCTCATCTCGGACTCTTTGCATCTATTCAATGAAGACAGGAAGAAATATGCACAAAGGAAGTGGCTGATCAAAGGTTTCGCTCTGCTCGGCTGAGAGACAGCCCTCTCCTGTTAAATTGTGAATTAATAAATAGGCTTGAATTATTTGAATTCTGTCCGTGTGTTAACTTTGCTTGAGGGGCTCTAGATATCGGAGAGGAAGAAAGTTAACACCCTGCCACAGTGGGATTTGAACTGAGGTTCATTTTTCTGTGGTAACATCACAATTAGCTGAGTGAAAAGTTTGATCCAGTCCAGAGCAGCAGCTCCACTGGTATCTCACAGGACTAACAACCCCCCCCTCAAAGTTCATTCATCTTCGTCGTTTAGCCAGATGTCATTTATCTTGTTTTTTGTCCCAGGTATTAAGCCAGACCGCAGTGTCATAAACAAATTATGGGATGTAAACAAAGCTGCAATTCAGATTTCACTTATTTTTACATCATGGTGGCCACTCATGAAACTCAATCTGCTGCTTATTCTGTAACACAACACAACACAACACAGCTGTCAGCACTTTGCTTGTTGTTTTCCTGTTTGTCTGTTCACACACTGTTTTAAAAAGCTAAACGCTGCCCTCACTTTTTGTCAAAATCCCCTCCTCCACCCGAGCATCTACCTGTAGACTCTGGCTGTCTTTACACTACAAGGTTCAAGTGGCCCGAATCCGATTTTTTCCTATCAAGTGGGGAAAGAAAAGCAGGAAAGAAATGCATGATATCAGATATTGTCAGATTGGATTCAGGCCTCTGAATGAATATTCTCTGAATATCAGTGGTTCGATTCCCAGCTTCTCCAAGCCGCATCTCGAAGTGTCCTTTTCTTGTGACTAGAAAAGCGCTATACAAGTGCAAGTCCATATATGTGGAAATAAATCAGATATCCACCAATTTGTCTGCAGTCTAAACAGACTGATCAGATATTCCCTGGCAAAGCGAGTCGTTCGTCATCATTAATGTGTCGATAGCTCATATTGATGATGACAGTGTGTGTTGTTCACCTGTAGCTGGACCAGCTGACTTCCTCTTCCGCTTTGGTAGCCAACCGCATCTACGCATGCAAAGCAGGTGTAAACAGACGGACGAAAAAATCGGACATAGGCAACATATTGAAATTGGGCATCAATGCCCGCAGTGTAAAGACAGCCTCTGAGTCTACCCTCCTCTGAAGGGGGTGGAGGTTAATGTCATCACTCTCGCTCGCTCCCTGCTGAATTGATCTTTCCTAGTGGTGAACAACAAGGTCAGAGAACAGACGCCAAACATGAATGTTGTCCATATTATACATTTAAAAAAAAAAGCACCTATTCTGCCTGAACTGACTGCCTGAGTGCAAGAGACCGGTCATTTTTCGTTTTTTTTAACATTCTGGTTGGAGACGGACATAAACCAGTACTGTATAATCCTTCTTGAGATGTGCATGGTGCAATTTTACGTAATATAATATACTGCATGTAAATAACAAAAATAAATGTAATTTTAATTGATAATGTATATGCTATTATTTTGAAGGATAAAGCCATGTAACAGACCGGAGTCTATAGTTGCCTCCTCAGTGTCAGCTGCACACACAGGTTATTCAAACATAAATAAATGAAGTGTCCGTACATATTTCAGTATCCAAGGTCATATGGATTAATGTTGAGTCTGATGGTCTGTATTCTTTTATTATCTGTTTGTTTTGATAGATACACCTATTCAAACAGGGTCCTGAAGTCACCTCCACATAACTGCTGCGACACAAGCTTCAATAACTCAGCACAACGTCTCACTGAGAGCTTTATGAGTTTTATTTGTTTATCCGTCTGAAGACGTGGAAAAAGTTTCTCAGAATAACGATCGATATATCTGTAAAATGAACGAGGAGCTACTGCAGCCTCCTATATTAGAATTTGAACCTGCCTTGATTTTAATAAACAATTCATGTGTTAGGATTTACACAGCTATCCAAGCACAGCCCTTAATTGTTTCCCTGATCTTAAATTGACCTTCATTACATCTCTGTGCTTTCAGGGTCAAGACTGGTAGTAGCCACTGTCAATCCAGTGACATTTAACCTGCCACGGTTGTGAACTTGTTAAAAATGGTGTTTGTAAAACACAGGTACTAAACAAGGTTTTTACAATGTCTTTTTGATTACTTTTGTCTGACTTATTACACTAAATTATGCAGGTTATGTTGCAGGGCTGGATTCTTTTAGTATCTTTTCTTCATTACCAACAGCTACCCTGACTGAGAGTAATATGTGTTATTATGTCAGTGTGATTTTTAATGAATTTTTCTTCCCTCTGGGGATCACATTAAACATTCAGGTTTCATACAGACCATTCATCATGGCCCTAGTGAGCTAAGTTAGTCACTCAGTGGGGATGAGAGGGGTGGTCACATAAAAGTGACATCGATATATTTCCTCCAGTAAGTAAGATCACACCAGTGGGCCTGAGGGCGTCGTCTCATGGCTCACGGCTGGTTCACAACAAGGCAAAGGCAAAATCAGAAATAATATTTGGTCTGGTGATTTCATTCATCAGACCTCTAGCTCTCATCCCAGGAGGAAACAGATTAAAACGTTCTTCACAGTAACCTCAGAGCTTCATGTACTGACTGCAGCTTATCTGTTACAAGAATCCATGCGTTGCTTCACATGTAGGACCGTGGTATTATCTCCCTGCCCGCAGCACATCCAGCGTGCAATTTCCACATTGTTTACGTTTGTGTTGTGTTCAAACTGTCGTCTGATAAAACAGGAAGTAGTATTATCGGTGACACCTCCTAAACGCTGTGCAAAACTCTCACAGTGGATAAAATACACAGAACGCAGCAGCAGAACTATATAAAGCCGGTGATGGATAACCAGACAACCCAAAAATGATGGCTGCATTGTTCACACCAACAAGCACGCACACTCACACACACACACACACTCACACACACTCACTCTAGCACAAGACGCAGGGGTCCCAGAGCTGGGACCTCTAGTGAAGATTGAGAGATCCGTGCAGTGTATATGTGTGTGTGTTCACCTTTGTGTGTGTGTGTGTGCATCAGGGGAGAGCAAGAAGAGGAGATGAATGACCAACAATTGAATAACCTTGACCTTCTCTGCAGATATCCTTTATTAAAAATCAAGAAAAGCCCTACGACTGGGAATAACGAGGGCAGGGAGCGAGAGTTGGTGTGTCACTGTGTGTACGTGTGTGTGTCTGTGTGTGAGTGTGTATGATTGATGTTACTGGGTCTCTATCACCTACGGTATAGTCACGGTCCAATGGCTTTCACACCAGCGCATCATTCATCGCCAGCCCCCCGAATATCTCTCTCCCTCTCCCTCTCTCTCTCTCACACACACATACTCTCACACACACACACACACACACAAGGATCCCATAGCTCAAATAAGGTCAAAGCACAGCTAATGGGAACATGGCAGATTTCAATGGAAAACCAGACGGTAAGTAAAGGAAGAGAAGAGGAAAGTGAAGATAGAGAAGAGAGAAGTGGAGGAGGAAGGAAACAGTTAGGGGGAAAAATTAAGAGAAAAATATTTTAAAAAAAATTGAGGTTAGAAAAGACAGGGGACAGAAAAAAAGATGGAAAGAAATGTAATAAAACAGGGAAGGAAGGGAAAGGAAAGAAAAAATGGAGAACAGACAGAGAAATGGAAAAGAGAGAGGAGGAAAGAAGAGGGCAGTAAAGAGGAAATTAAAGCGGAGGCGAGCAGAGAAGAAGAATAATGAAAGAAAAAAAGACGGAAACAAAAAACGACAGAAGCAAATTTCTGGTTCATTATGAATTGACAAATGAAGAAAACAAAGAAAAAACAGGTGTTGTTCCACCATGAGCCGTAGATGTTCTTCTTCTTCTGTTTCTACACCGAGGTTTCCTGCTGCACTGAGGCTGTACTGATGTCCCTCACTTCTAAGTCCCTTTGGATAAAAGCATCTGACAAGTGAGTAAATGTAAATGCAAATGTAATGAGCCTTCAGAACAGTTTCTGCGCTCCCAGACAATTACAACTAAAAGTTCTGCATTTTAATCCTTCCTGAGTAAAAGTGCTGTGCTGAGGTAAAACACATCACTTGGCTCTTGCCTGATAGGAGCTACAGGCTGCGTTTCCTCTTTACCTGCCTGTCTGTCTATCTGTCTGTCTGTCTGTCTGTCTGTCTGCCTGTCTCGTGTCGGCTCACATACACTGACACCAGGGTCTTTGAATGATTGGATGTTATTAGATGCAGATATTTGAACTTCACATTTGCCTGGAGACGTTTTTTTTTTTTTTTGCATTACAGAAAGTACTGTATGTTTCATCATCTTTGGGAATCTACATTCAACTTTGATTCTCAGGCTCATAACCAGTGAAGAAATTAGACTTCTTTGTGTTATTTAAGCTTTTGATGTAGTGGGAATGAAATCCAACCAACCTCCGATCTGACCCATCTCCGAGGTGTTCTCTGTAGGCTGCAGTTAAACGGCGAATGAATACCTGGATTCACACATTGAAATATCTGTCCATATAATGGTAATATGATGGTTTTTTTTAACACATGATGTAGCCCTGCTCTTGGGCAAAAATCAGATCTGCCACATGCACAATGCACCAAAACCATTAAGATCATATTCTAATAACAACCTATAGTGTAACCTACGTGAGAGGAAAGGTGCAGGGCTAATGTAACCCGTGGTTATGTGATTTTTCTCTGCAGTGTTACATGATCGAATTTTCATTTTTACATTTTCAGGTGTAATAGACCCGGGGCAGCAGTTAATAGACTGACTCCTGTAAGGAGTCATTAGGGAGACGGGTCTGTATTCGCAGGTTAAAGCTTGAGGACTGATGAGACTCTGCTCAGGCTCCGGAGGAACATGTGGCTCCGTTTGCTCAAACATGAGGGGATGAATATTTGAATATGACTTTCACATCCCGCAGAGGCAGATGGGTAAAGCAAAGTCACCTCATGTGTATGGATGTCTGCATCGATATGCAGCCCGCTGTGTGTGATAGTGGCAGAGGATGGAGGGTTGTGTGTTATGTTCCCATTCCTCTCCTGTCTCTGACTCTTTCATCTCACACTTTCCTCTGCATTTCATCTTTCCTATCCTTTTCATTCCTTCTTTCCACTTCTTTAATTTCTGCTGTGACACAGAGCCAGGGCCTGTGCAGGTCCCGTGCCTGCATCGAGTGTCTCGCCACAGTGCCAGGACCTACGCACTTTATAAAACTCTTCCACCTCCACGCTGCAGCAAAATGTTCGCAACTCATTACTTCCCTTGACATAACTCTGTGCCTCCGGCTACATCCACACGAATATGTTTTCATTTTAAAGCGATGTTTGAAAAGGAAAACGATCTCTGTCCAGACAAGGTTTTTAGCCCCATATTACATTTACATACTCACTTTGCAGGTACCCCCAGACTTCCATGATTGAAAGCGACTTTCAAGTGCCCTCACTTGAAAGTCGCTTTCAATAGTGGAAGTCTGGACATCACTAAAGCCTCAGTGCTGTAGGAAACCTTACTGTACTACATGTCTTTAATACGCGCAGGGAGATCAGGTAAAGAAGTGCAGTGAAAGTGGGAGTGCATAGTAAGTGCTCGCTGTCATGTTGAAATGTGAGAGAGGTATTAGGAGAAGAGGTGCTCTCAGAGGACATGAGCCTTCAAGAGCTTTGTAAAGAGACTCTGATGTGTTTTCAGGTAGTTTGTTCCACTGTCAGGGGAACAACAGACCACAGCGCCTGGACTGAGATTGACTTGTGTGCAGAGATCAAAGCCAGACGACGTTCCTTAAAGAAACGTATCAGTTGAGAACAAGTATGAGGCTGGCTGAGTGAGTTAAGGCAGCCGAGAGCCCACCCAGAAGTCACTCTGAAGGTCAAAGCAGCATGTGTGACATGTGCCCTCTTGGGCTGACTGAAGACCAGATGGGCTGCCACACTCTGGACCATCTATGTGTGTATGAGAGTCAAGAGCTAATAGTGGCCTGGACCAAAAGATGGGCTGCGTGCTGAGTCAGGTAAGAGAGAGCACAGCGGTACAACCAGGAAATGGATGCAACATGGTCAGAGAAGAATATCTTGACTAGGTTGGAGTGAGAGGTGAGTAGATGCCTGATATTCAATCAGAATAACTTCTGTCAAGAGGCCTGAAAACACATATCACACAACAGTTCATGTACAATGGGAAAGCATGTACCAGTGTACATAGTGTTTTAGTGTACCACTGAAATGGGGCCAACAGCATTTCTAAAAGTCTCTCTTGTAGGGTTTTATAAATAGTATGGATGTCAGATGTGAACATAAAAAAACTGTGTGGTTGTAGCCTCCGTCTCTCTGGAGGTCAGAGAACAGCTTCCAGAGGATGGACACAGAGGTCCATACAACAGTCTTCAGTCATAATAATGCCAAAGCCCCAAGAAATATCAGTCCAGTGTATCTGGTCAAACAGCTCGGAGGTGTAACAAGACCACTCTTCATCTTTGAGGCCTTTGGATTCCTTCCTCAGGTGTTGTACTGAATCCCAACACCTGGAGCAAATGCTCAGAGGCACTAACAAATATTGATCAAGTGTGTTTCTACAACTCACTCAAGGTGTTGGAGGATTGCTTTGACGTTTTGAGGACGTGGGTTAGATACTTATTAGACTGACTGAATACTCAAAGGCTCTGAGAAACACAACACACAAGTGTCTGACCAAATGTTACGAGACTGTTTTGGAAAGTTTGCAGGGCGTGGGTTCAGTCCCTGGTGAATTTTGAAATCCAACACCCAGATGATAGGCTTGAGGACTGAGGAACGAGGGTCTCAGTGCAATATCAGGAGCATGGTGCATTAGCTTGTGGAGTGACAGGTTCAAATTCAGCACATTTTCATCTTTTTTTATCATTTTTTAAAAATTATGTTTGTCTACACTGTCTATCTACAGCTGGAATATACATATATGGGGGATGTGTGTGTGTGTGTGTGTGTGTGTGTGTGTGTGTGTGTCTGTGTGTGTGTGTGTGTTGGGGG
>OMNW01018979.1:0-10225 GCA_900303245.1 Selene dorsalis | reverse complement strand
TCCCCCCCCCCCCCCCCCAAGAAAAACCAGTGTTGGTGGTGATCCACTCACCCCTCCAACAACAGTGGAGCATTTAAATCACAACACTTGTGGGGCGCCTTACGGCTCAGTGGGTTGAGCAGGTGTCCCGTGTGCAGAGGCTACAGCCAGTACTGGTTTCAATCTGGTGGTCCTCCGCTGCATGTCACCCCCCCCCTCTCTGCCTCCCTGTTTCCTGTCTTTCTCAACTGTCCTATCAATTAAAAGCAAAAAGGCCCAAAATCTATACTTTAAAAATCACAACACTTGTATGCAAACACACTGATCACTAAACTGTCCTGTCACATACTCCAGTAGGTGCACTGTGCAAGTCTTTTAATGCTTTTTTGGTGTCTAAATATTTTGTCAGATAATTACTCTAAACCCCACAGCTGAGCAAGTGGGCGTTGTGCAGTGAAATAGTGGAATGAGTATGGCTAAATTAGGGAGCATGTGTAGGTGCAGTGCTGTCCATGGTGCTGAAACAGAGCAGAGGACATCTAAAGACAAACGCATAAGATGACACTGTTTAGTTGCTTTGCCTGCTTTGTGCTCATGGTTGTAAATCAAACATCCGACCTCTGATTCCTTTTTCCCTCCGCTGTAGAAATCGCACAGACAGCGGAATAAACAGGGAAGTGAAGGGACAGTCGATGAGCAAACTGCACATCATAAACAAATAACACATCATGAATCAGTGGCTGTGTATAAAGATGGACGCTACGTCTCCACTTGTGCCAGTGGTGATACGTAGGTCCGGTCCATTCACCCACTCAACCCGTCTCATAGAGCATCAAACCAAACCAACCAGGAAAATGAACCCTGTAACAACTAACAGAAACCATCTATGTGAATAATGATAATAATAATTTGAGGAGGACTTGTTAGTTTGCCCCATGTCCAAATCCTTACTGCAGCTCCCAGGAGGCAGTTAAGATGTTCTGTTCTTCTGTTATATACAGTCACTGGACACTCCACTTTGTTTTTGGCTTCGCAAATCCATACTGTAGAAAATTAGGCTGATATTTTCAAAATGTGTTGGGGCGCTGCGGCTCACTTCATGAGACCACTGTTGGACTTTCAGGTGCATCGTGAGACACTTTGTGTTAAGCTGGGATAGTTTTTAAGAGAGGCTGCCGCTCCATGGTGTCTACATGTGAGAGCCAGCAAACTCTCTACAGCTGCTTGGTCAAGCAGGACACTGTGGCACAAAAGCACCAAACGCTTGACTAACATAAACACAGCCAGTAAAATCTGCTATATGGCAAATGATATCGCTGGTACAGGTCATGCAGCATGTAGAAAATTTTCAATCTTGTTTACAACCATGTGGCGAACCCCTGATATTATCTCGAGACGCCTCTAGGTTGATTCAGAACCACTGCACTGAAATGGAGATCATTTCAATGATTGTAACTTGGATCATATTGTCTGGACATTGTTCATTGTTGCTGTTGGTTATGAAAACACTGTACACATGGGGCAATATCAAAGTATTGACACTGGACAAGACAAACCTGTCAGACTACAAGACTCAAGAATGTTATTGAACTAAGCTGATATATAGGTAATAATCTATCACTACACACAAAAATCCTGGTGTTTGAAAACAGACGACCCCACAACCACACAACCTTTCCACGGTCACTGTCCAGGTGTGCGAAGGTGTTAAAGCGAGGCAGGGTTTGAACTTGTCTCTCAAGCTGTCCCTTTTCATTCTCAACAGAACTGAGTTGCATCACCTTTCATGTCTGCAACCAAGGGCAACACCACAAGTGCATTCGAGGAGAGGCTGCCCAAAAAGTGTGAGATTCATTGTGGCAAGACTACAAAGAAACACAAAAGACAAAGTGCTCTTAGAGACCGATCAGGGAAAGAGTCGGGTGCAGCCAGGATCTGTGGGACCAAGAGACCAGGCTTTCTGCACTGACTCTGACTGGAGCTCAGATATGAACACTTTGGAATTCAAGACTCTGTGTACAGCCTAATTGTGTTTCATCTGTGGGTTTGATTAAATCCTGACGGTCAACCAAGTGTTCATGTTTCACAACACAAGCTCTGATAAACCTCACAGTGTTTAAATAGACATGTTACGGCATCAAGTTGAATGGACTAGGTCATAATCCACGTGTAGGTCACACTAGATCAAGTTATAAAATTACTGACTACTCTACTGGGTATACCCAGTCATAAACAAGCCAGTGTCTTATCCAGTGAGGATGAAACTCTCTCAAACACATGAAATGTAACTGAGAGTGTGTCAAGTCCCTCCCTGGTCCCCCCACTGGAGCAGAGACTCATGGGAAGACCAGGATAACAGCCAATCCCTAAAGGAAGCGAGGAAATGACTCCTCGCCAATCTCAGGGCACACTGAGGTTACTACGGGGCTGCTGGGCCATCGCCATGGTACCCTGCTATCAGGGGACACCTGGCCAATCACATTCAATGATGTAAGGTGTAAACATCCCACACTGCAGCACAGAAGCATGTCGCCGTCTACAGAGACCCGGGGTTCACTGAGCAGACGTGGGTGGTTGGAGGCAGGTGCACAGGTGTAGTGACAAATCCTGCATATGTCAAAAGATTATGGCATTTATTGTGTGACTACAATATCTGTGATTTTTTGTTTCATATAATTATCTGTGTTAAATTAATTATTTAGGGTTGAAGTGAATGATATTTACACCTACCAGCCACAAACCAGCCACGGCTTTCACGGACCTAAATAAAAAAGTAAAAGGGAAAATATGCTAATTTAAAATACATTTCATAACACAAGGATGTGCGATATTATCATTTGAAAGTCTCGCATATGGTGATTACCTACAGCTGAAGGATTAGCTGCGTGCTCCCTTACAGTCTGAGAAACTTCTACAAGTCCTGCGCTTATTAAAAGTTCAAAAACCCCAAGAGATGAACTCTCGAGTACAGTGTGGTCAAGTTTAAAACATCTTCACATACAGCGTGTTCAGACAGTCAGCAGCTCAATCAGCAGCCCGCCAGGAGTCTGTTATGTCCCTGACAAACGTTTGGCAGCGACTGACCATCAGCCGCCAGGTTTCCCCGCCCACTTCGTTCCCTACAAACGCTACAGTTGTATATTCGTTCTGTAAATAAACACGATGTCTTGATATACAATGATGAGCTGCTGCCATTGAGGGATTCCCTCAGCAACATTTGTGTGGGGTAGAAGCATCACTACAGACAGTAACAGTGCATTTTTCAGTATCGTGGTCCTGACAATGCTGTTTTCTGAATCAAATACAAAGCTCTTTTATTGAACGAGTGGCTGACGGTTTCTCTGTTTGACTGACAGCTACATTCATCACTGATAGCACTGACTTGGCATGATGCGGCTTCACTTTTTAAATGAATTTAAAAAGTAACAAGACGTAGGGTGGTAAACTACTTTTGCCATTTCTGAGTACTAACTTCAATATTTAAGTAAAAACAACATGATCCCCAATCCAGCTATTAGCATTAGTATTATACATTAGAATTGTCTCCTTGCTATTTTTGGCTGAACAGATTGAAAACCAAAAAAATCACCAAAATAAAAGCACCACAACTTTTAAATAACAAAAAGTAAACAGGATAATTGTACTTTATTACTTTCACTCACTATAGAAGGAGAATGACAGATGCCATGAGCTGATGATACTGAGGGACTGTGCTGAGGCCACGTTCAGACACGTTCAGACATATATAAACACTGCCTGATCGTTACATTAGGGAACAAATAACACACATTGGGTCGTAATGGTTGAAACGTACCTGAAGCCACAGCCCTTTGCTTTTGTCACATACTTCTATGGCGACACTGACTGTAATGTCTCGTGAATAATGTGGGGAATTCTGGCTGGAAAGACAGATTGTATGTTATAAATGGGGCCAATACTGTGGGATTCCTCGGAGAGTCAGATGTGCTCCAGCTGACTTACTTTGTAATCCCACCTCACTCTCTGATCCAACTTACACACACTCCAACACACACGTATAGAGCACGCAGATAGAACATAAACAAGCCTTACGCTTTGATCATTGTGCGGCAGAGAAAAAGACATTCCAGGTGAGAGGAGTCAACAGAAATGCACGGAAAATCCACACTTCAACGTGCAAATAAGCCAGCAGGACGGAGATGCTCGTATGACATCAAAGAGTGGAAACGACAGTTTGTTTCAAATAATGTTGGCATATCTATATTAATAAGCACCAATCAAATAACTAGACTTTATACACACACAGTGAAGAAAAGACAGCAACTGAGCTGAGCCATTATAAAGAAGAGCTCATGATCAAGCTTCCAGTCCCTTCTAATGGGAAATGGGAAGCATCATTTGAGTGAACACTAACCTCTAACCACCTGCATTATGAGTATGATGTTAGTTAGCAGGGTTTAGAATTGATGGAAATGCTCCATGATTGGCAGGGTTTATGGGAATATAGACATAAAGAGCTGAAAGTTATTTCTCTGTAGTAAATTCACATATAAAAGTTTACTTCAAAAAAGAAGCCTCAGTCTCTTTGAGCCTCTCTCATTCACACAGCCAGTAACAAAGCAGCACACACTAACCTCTTACTGCACTGCTGCTGGTGCTGGAACCTCTCCACTAAAGATTGTACACAGTCCCTATGACTTTTAACCAATCCTGTTTTAATGTAACTAATGATTCAGCTGGAGCCCGTCCAACTGTAAAAACAAATCCCACCAGCTTGTCCCCAAACACAGCCTGATCAAAAAATGAAAATGTAGGGCTGCAGCCAACAACTATTTTCATTGTCTATTAAAACAAAAAAGTTTTTCTCTCTCAGCTTCACAGAGCTGATTACACCTTCATCCAATGTCTTGTATTATCCAACAAAAGATATTTACTTCATTGATAAATACAGTATGACATAAGAGAGGCTGAAATCAGATTTACCCAAATAGCAAGTTACTTTTCTGTCCATCAACTAATCAATTATTGGTAAATGGACTGTACAAACCCTAAGCTATATAGCACTTTTCTTGTCTTATTGATCATGGTGCTGTACAATGGAAACCAGATTCACACACTGCTTCATTTCATAAAGGGTTTTTTCCTGCACGCACAGTGCATTTCTCACATACACACACACACACACACTGATGATACACCAGGGGCAGGCTGGAGTTATGTATTTTGCCCAAGGACACTTCAAAAATGCTTACTTGAGGAGATGGGAATCGAACCACCAACCATCCAAGAAGAGGACCACCTGCTCTATCTCCTCAGCCACAGTCAATCTACTAATCATTTCAGCTACATAATATGAGGTCATATAGTTTCACAACCCACGGTAACCAGCACAATCCCTGCAACAACAGCACTGGCCTGAAAATTAAATAGTGAATTAAAAGGTGAAAAAAATTTTTTAAAGTGCTCTGTGGCTGATCATCTGTTAATAGCTAGTTGTCACTCACTGTCCAGAATGAAGACTTACTCTCACAACTTAACTTTTTGTGCAAAGTAAATCTTTGATGCATGCTGTGGTGACCATGCTGACCTGTGAGAGAGAGAAGAGCCAAGAGAAGCCACTAGCCCATTGTTTATTAGCACTCTTCACATGTATATGACCTATGTATATGTGCTTGTCCACAAATAAGGAGAGAGATTCTTCTCTTGAATAATCTGTTTTGGGAAGCACTGTGTGTGTGTCTGACAGCAACTAGCATCTGGTTAGCTCTGTCACAGTAGTTTGCTACCAGGCCCTGAGAGTCAACACAAGCTCCCAGCAGCACCTATTTCATGAGCATAAATTGCTGATGTATCACTTTGCATCACATCATCTGGAACTTTCAATAAACTGCTGAATAACTTGACATACAACAAAAACACAACAGGCAGTATATCACACAAGCTCGAATTACAGATAATTCATGTGCATTCCAGATCTCACGTGAGCATCCTGGTATAATCAAGAAGCTTAAGTGAAACATGTCAGACACACACACACAGGCAATCATTCCTCCAGACAAGCAGCTTGGCAGGAGAGTGAACTGTGAGACACACTGAGTGTCTGAATCCAGCCTAAGCCAACAGTGCTACGGAGGAGAACCACAACATCAGCTAGTCTCTAATGACTCAACAGGATCTGGACTGGACTTATCAGACCGATCATGTCCATCTTCACAGTAGAAGCTGTACCCTGATGTACTCTGATAGATGACACAGAAAATGGGCAGCGTGTGTGAGAGAGAGTGTGTTTAACAGGATTCAAAGTCGGCCCGGAAGTGAAGAAGAGCGAGGCCTTGGAAAATATATATTTCAGTGACACCAAACTTCCTAAATATAAATCTGGAGCTCTAAATGAGGCGTCTGTCTGCTACCATCCCACTTAGAGTATCATACAAATGGTCTAATGACGGCTTGAGTCACACTTGCAAAACATAGTAACCGCTGCACGAGTTTGTCTTTTATACCAGTGACTCATCCAAGGTGTAAAATAGACTTTGCAGCGAAACATGAATGTGAGGCACAACAACAGACTGCCAGCTCTCTGAGGTTGTTATGGGCCACTGGGGTGAAGTGACAGCGAAGTGACGTAAGAGCAAATATTAGCAACCAACTCTCAACTAGTTTTAGGGAGGGTTTTTAAATTCCCAGCTGCGCGGTGTGGCCACTCACCGGACGTCATTTTGCTGCGGAGGTTTCTTCTGTCCGACCAGGTTCACCGTTCTTGCTTGGATAGGCTTCTCTTCCCTGAAACACAAACACAGACAACTACGTTTAGTGCAACAACTCACTTCATAGCATTGCATTTGGTTCATTTATATAGTTTAACAACATCCCCATTTACAATGAACAGCTAGCTAACTGACCCCTAACTTGACCCATCTTCTTGTGAAACATAATGGACGAAGGAGCCTTTAAAAGGTCCGATGTCTGCTTCAGCTCTTCTTCTGTGAATCAGGATCATCAGGATCCAGACTGGGGTTTACCCTGGGTTCATTTTGTGATGCTCAGATTTCATGCCAGTAACTATAAAGGCTTTCAAATCTGGATATTTGTCTTCTTTGCCTCATGATCTGAGGTTATTCATTCTAGTTATTTCAGAGTGAAGCTTGAATCTTTGAGTCCGAGTGCAGCTATTTTGTTTCAAACATTATTGCACTCACTACACACTAAACTAAAGAAAAAACTAATGCTTTAAATACAAACTAAACTGATAAAGACTGTTCATTTAGACACGCAGGATACCTTTTGGCACTGATGACAACAATGGCATGCTTTCAATCTGTCCACTGACACATTCGCAGTGTGATTCAAAACCCATCTCATCCATAAACATGAACAGCGGGCTCTGATCAGTCTGATCACAGAGGGAACTCTGAAGAGAGAAATCCCCGCCAACACCCACGCTGTCTAAAACAGAACACATCTTTTCATCGTCAATACTGTGGATACCCCTCTCATTATCAGACACTTTTGGCACATTAAAAATGGCGATAACTCTTTGTTCCTCAAAGATGCTGAGTATTTTCTGTTGTTCTGACAGTATAAGTGATTCTGCAGTGGTGATGGACACACGGCTGACATCCTTGAGATTCACCGCTGTTAAAATCTTCCATTTTTGCACATAACTTTCAGATGTGTATTCATGTTTTAGACCTCTGGGTGTCCGGTGGGTTCCATTCACTTCTACAGTATAAGGTGTGGATATGAACATGAACACTGCAGACTTTCAAAACTTACTTAAACTTTAAGCGGACATCATGTGAGCATTGTTTTTGTTGTGTGTTAGTTTATAATGATCATGGTGCTAGGGAAAAAAACATGTGCATTGTTTTATAGATGGGCTGCTGACTCACTTTTTAGTGTTTGCTTGTGTCATGTTAAATTATACTAAAAAAGGAGGGACTAGGGAAAACATAGCAGTGGTAACAGCGCTGAGTGAAAAACTTAAATTGCTACTCAAAAACATACAGCACCTAAGTTAGTTTTCCTCACGGTCCTTTCAGGTCAGATTGTTTTCCTCATCTTAGAGATTCCACTCGTGAATGTGAGAAGAAGCCTGACTTTTCGGAGACATTTCACAGCTCTATGAAAACTGTCACACTGCAGAGCTTTTTCACATACTGATGTCTCACTGTTTCTAGAAATCACCATACATAGATCAGCTCAGCTAAAATAAACACTTAAATTCTCACAACATCTTGCAAAAATATCATCCATGTATGAGAGGAGAAACAACTGCACACACACTGTTCAAACACCGCACAACTATGGATCATTTTTCATCTTTTGCAGCGGATGTGTATGTGTGTTGTGTGTTTCCTGTCTTTTTTTTTAAAGTGAAGGCAGTGAAATACTCCAGGTCCCAGTGAAATTAAAACAAGTGACACATCTCACATCACTTTGTTATACTGGTTATGCAGAGTGGGACTACACTGTAATATGTTGCTATACTTTACTTTTACATTTATGACATGTGAGTGCGATTTAAGCTTTTAGAGATGGTGCACAGGACTGAGATAGAGGTTGTCATTGTTTATCTACACTTTATTTAACATTGCACCATTGCAGCTGTGGCTATATAGCTTCAGATAGGCCTGCATGCAGATGCTGTGCTCCTATACACTTTAATATCAAGAAAACCGATGGTGAGTATATCTTAAACTGCTCAGAGGAGGAGTGCATTTTCTACCTCTCTGCATTACAACCCACACGACCCTACTGCTAGTACACTCAACATGCATGTATTAGTCAACCTGTGCAGCTTTTCTGTGCAGGATTGCAATCGTAAAGACAGAGATACAGAGAGAGAGAGAGCTGTTGCAAACAGCGTTGAGAGGAAACGGTGCTGAAGCCAATATAGGTTAAGACATGTATGTGCTGACAGCCTGCTTTATTTGCAGCCGCTACAGTATATGACATGACTGAATCCACGGCTCCTAATACTGAAAATGATGCATAGCCACTTAGAGCCGGAGTTATATATTGGACATTTCCTTCTTTAGATGCAATGAATCGATCTTCCATTCCAGTGCTGGGCTATCAGTCCGCGCAGAGGGCTTAAAATAGAACAGGGACGTAAAGCTTGAGGAGTGCCTTGCTTAGGTGGGTCGCTCTCTATCTTTCTCGCTGCCAATGTATGCACGCAGCTCCATGCAGACCAGGCAGAAAACCAGAGTAAGGCATCATTTCCACTTCATACATTTTCTGGTCCTGGAGGAAAGGGGGTGGATGTGGGTTGATTTCTGCAGTGATCGCAGTGACAAATGAATCTGGAGGAGACTTTTCTCCATGCATGTATATGGTGGTGGTATGGAGGAGGAGGCAGAGGTGGATGCACATAGTGAAGGAGTCACTCCTGATTTAAAATGACACTACACAGGCACCTTTCCCTCCCCTGTTATAGGCCTACTGGTTCTATAACAGCCTGTGCGATGTCTGTTGCAAGAGCACTGGCCTACATACAGTGCATAAGGCTGGGAAAGGCTCAACCGCACCCCTGAGCTGAGAACAGCAGCTGTTGAGATGGATGCTGCACAGATAAAAGCCAACAGGGAGGGTTTTACTTTTACTAGTCTCAATGCAAGGCTTCAGTGAGCCTGCTGCATCTATCAATGAAATATCTCAGGTAGAGTCCACACACTTCTGCACTTGACTGAGGCATTGGTGGGGATGGTTGTGACGATATTAGGAGGACAGGTGAGACATCAGTTCATATTTGAGTGGAGAGAGGAGCTGCTGATAACGTGGTATGGTGACACACCTTCATCCTCCCATGATTTTGTTCTTCCCTCTTCCTGAGTAAAGTTAACCCTAACCCACCACACACTCTCTGTGTCTCTCCTGGGAGCAGGAAGAATCTGCAAACTGGATGTGAACCTGGTCTAAGCTGGTGGCCCGTGCATGTTTTCTGTAACTGAGTGAGTGAGTGAGTGAGTGAGTAAGTCCTGTGTGGAGGGACCTGCAGGATGTAGGTACACACACACATGCAAAGTCAGGTACAGTGGGGCTGAGCAGTCCTGATGCTGAGACATGTCATCCATAGGAGGTGGATGGTCTTCTGGACGGAAATAGCCCAGGCCCAGTCTCTCTCCCTCTCCCTCTATCTCTCTCTCTAACACACGCACGCGCGCACACACACACACACACACACACACACACTCACTCACTATCTTTCACTTCTCTCTCTTACTTTAACATGGCCTCCTCCTTCGCCTCCTCCTCCCGTTGC
>OMNW01018977.1:0-11391 GCA_900303245.1 Selene dorsalis | reverse complement strand
ACAGTCATTATCAGAGTAAAACCTAGTTTGGATCTATCTTTTTAAATTATTATTATTTGTCCTGTTTGTTATATTTCAGTGCTTCAAGAACAAACTCTATCTACTGTATACTGCAGCTGTATGTCGACACTGAACACATCATGTTAATGTATTCCAGATGTTCCGTGTTCTTGCTCCTTTTCACTGGCAACTGTTACCTCACCTTTGTTCATTGTAAGTAGGTTAATAACTGTCCAGTTCGAGCACAGGTCATGGCTTCTGTCCAACTTATGTTGTCTTGGGCAAGTAGCCAATCACTGCATCCAGTGTTATTATACATTACATTTAAGTCTTTTAATCAATTATAGGTTCCCAGACTATAGGCTCAAAGTTGTAAGTTACTTGTGTGCTGTTGCTGCATGTTTCTTTCTGAGTGTTTTTGTCCCAACACACCAACAGACTTTTGAGAGTTGTATATAATGTGTGTTTAGGATTTTTTAATGTAGCTGTATCTTTTGATTACCCACCAGCCACCATCGAGGTAGCATCTGCTGCTCAGGCAGTCCGAGCACAACAGTGCGATAAAATCAAACAAAAAAGAAAAGGAGACTACAGTCAATCAACAGCACAGTAACAACAACAGAGACGGATACTGCTCAGAAATGGCAGCTGGTGGTAACGCCTCTTAAATGATCATATTGTCTCATTATTTCATCACTTTGCACATCCTATGATACATGCTTAGTATTAAACCTCTATCCATTACTTCTATATGATAATTCATGGTACAGCATATGTGGATTTTTAGCCAATTGACACCTTTCTCATAACACGGGGAAACTCTTCTGTTACAGCTGTGGCTGTTACCCACTCTATTATGTAATCACTGAACAATTTCAGAAATCTGGTGATTTTATCTGCAAATAATTTTTTGGTTAACTTTTTAGTCACCATTCCCAAGGCTTAATACATAAAAATAGATATCATATTTATTGCAGTGCTAATAATAATAAATATATGTGAAAAGCTGAAAAAAAAAAGTAGTTCGGGGCATCTTTGACCTGAAGATAAACAAAATAATCCACACTTTCTCCACACAGTACAGTAGATGACCCTCTGATGTCATCTGGTCAGGGACAACACATTTGTGTGTTACAGTAGAGCTGCAGATGTTGGAGGTACTGCTTATAGCTGCTCTCCCACAATAGTGTACTTACACACACAAAGAGAGAGAGATGAAGAGGAAAACAGAAAGTAGACATTACATCCAACTTCCATTAATGTCTGATTCAATCCATGTCTCCCAGTGTCTCGGCTGACCTTGAAACCAACGCTTTGTCTTATTTGTGTCTCTTGCACCTTATTAGGCACAGCAGACTGAGACTTACCCCGTGGCTCAAACTGTTTCGAAACATCCTTGCATGGCAGTTGTGAAGACTGCCAGCGCTCGGATTGTTTTACTTAATGACCTCACCACCTTCATGGGTTTCCAATGCAGAGGCAGTAGAAGGGAGAACCTTTTATGAGATAAATTATTGTACTTCACTGGGGCCCTGATAAACCCTGAAAATGTAGGACGTGCCAGAAAACTCAACACAGAATACTTGACTTGGACTTCAGCCACTTCTTTTTTTTTCTTTTTTTTTAATACAGTAATTCAGTCTGCAACTGACACTAAAGTGAGCCAGGAACGTTTATAGGAATTAGTCTGTCGAGAGGAAATTATCCATAGACTCTTGATGTCTGTCACATTCAACCTATAAAGGAAACCCAACAAATTACGTCAAACAAATAAAAAAGATTATCAGGTTTACAGTTTAGGTACCAATGCAATTACTCACAATCAGCATGAGCTTTAACAACTGTGTTATGTAATGGCTCAGTGACAAATATCTAACTGGGTTTTTTGCCCTGTTGGCCAATGAGGGAACTATCTGCAGCTGGAAGATTAAAGTGTTTGTGGTACCGAACCACACACTGCATCTTGGCGGTGTGGGTGATAGGGAATATACCGCGTCTTGCTTCAGTTCACTGGCTCGACAACTGAACACCCACCAAGGGATGTTTTTTCTTCGGAAAAAAAGAGAAACGTCCTCTGGATTTGATTACACCCTGACAAAATGTCCAGAAGTTGTAGGAGTGGTTTTAAATCCCATCAGATGCTGAGGAGCTGTGATATACTGTAGAAGTTTGTGAGAACCGTGAGGCCACCCCGTTCAGCCATATGTCTCTCTGAGGCAGGATTTGCAAGAATTTAACACCTCTTAAGTGCATGCAGTGGCACCGATGGCAAGTTTAAATTTAGTGTGCATGTGGCGTGGGTGAAAATTGCATTTAATTGCACATAAATTGCCATATACAGCATGTATAAGCTGAGAGACCGCTGCAGAGAGAGGAGGTGGGGATGGAGTAGAAAGCCAGGAGCTCATCAGGGCAACCACGCACAATTGCATGTAATTATCTCCACTCTACATCGGCCCGAGTGTCGATGGATGAGAGCAGACTTTGGATTGCAAGCACACGTGAACATACAGCTGGGCTAAATACAGCTGTTTACCAACCTGGGAAGACAGCACAGACTCTTGGGAACCCTCCCCACTGCACAGGTGGCACACTCTTAAGCCTGCTTTTTCATTGTGGTTTATTTTGGTGCCAAATAAAACACACAAGCCTCAACTGTCCTTGCATTAGTAAAAGCCTAAAGGCTGTTGCAGCATCCTGATGACAGCAGAGCATCGTCTATTTTCGGAACTGTTTTGGAGACAGTGGGTTTACAGGCGCTGTTTAAATTTAATCAAGCTGAAAGTAGAAGCAGATGATTCAACAGGGAGACTCTAAAGGAGGTACCTAATATTGAACTTAAAGCTAAAGATTCCGTAAAGGAAAAAGAAATCTCTGTGAAAAAAAAGGGGTGGGGGGGCTCATGGGAAGGTAAAGCTGAAATTGTTCTTCCATGGAGCTCCTGATTTTTTATGGTTGCCATCAATAATTCTAATATAATCTAATATAAAGACAATGTGTTCTCCTTTTCATTTATGCCAGTGCATGGCTCCAGGTCATATTGAAGCCAAAATCACAGACCTGTCAGTGGTTGGGACACACCTTGGACTTCTTTCTACTCTATTTTTAACGTAACCCTCTTTTGGTGGTACAGCCGTATGGTTTTGCAATCGCTGGTGAGTCACATATCCTAGACACTCGGTCCCCTAAACCTTTCATGAGAACCCTCAATTGCACCATGATTGTAAAAGAATGGGTTTTTATTTTCATCTGAAAAGGCTTTGATCACTCCACAGACAGTAAAATTACTAGCGCAGATCAATGGAGAGGCCGCTCGTTTCCTTCAACTCGGCCTCATCATACCGAGAAGTCATGGCTACATCATCTCTGGCCTTTTTCTGTCTACGTTGACCACAGGGCGCCCGTTGGCTCGCAGTGTGGTCTAGGGGTTGCTGGGATGGGTGTGTATGAAGGGGTTTCATCAACACAACTTTTAAAGAGAGAAGAACTTTAACAAGGCTGCAAAAAGGGGGAAGGGGGTTAGATGTTTTCATGCGCTTTGATCATGGGCGGTCTTTCATCTGGCGTTTCATCCTGATCTCACCGTAAAGACTTACGCAACAAATGCCTGTGTATTTAATAAAATTTAGAGTTAAAGATGTTTGCGACTTTCCAACCTGTGTGTGTTTCAGTTCCATAAATTTACATTTCAACTGAACAGACCAGGGGTTTTGGCCAGCGTTTCTTGAAAATTACACATAATGAGCTCTTTACCCAGCCTTTCATTTGAATGTCATCATTAGGCGGCCATGTTCAAACCACAAGGCTCCAAAAACACACCAGAAGTATGTTGAGGAGGAGAGGATTCCACCTTGCATTAATCCTCTGCTTCCACTGCCACCTCATTGTCTCATGCTATGTCTATTCTCTACTGATCTGATTTGCCAGGTGCAATTTGGCGGCACCGCAATTGTCTGGAAACACAGTAACATTTATTGGTTGGATTCCATTCACTGACAATGAGGTTTTCCAGTTCACAAAGGCCGACATCTTTCAAATACCCAGAACTGATAGAGAAGGAACTAGTGTTATATCTGCTGCCTTTCTTCCGCTTGTGTCTACAGTGTTTTCTGAGCCCTGCGTTTGTACAGATGTCACTTCGGCCATTTGTTTATCTCAGTGGGTTTAAAGCGCTGACACCAGAAATTCCACTTACTGTGTGCTGCTAGGAGCCAGCTGCAGTCACCCTCACACCGATTAAAACTGCAACGAGCCCGCAGTTTGTGTTGAGCTCCATAAAAGAGTTAGAAAACTAAAAACTAGAGTTTTCCTCATTTGTGATCACAAGACGTGTAAAGGACAGAGGATAGTTCCAATCAATTCATTTTAGTCTTTGGAGAATTATCCAAAGTGTTTGCAGTGTGTAAACCCAGCAGTACAATGAAACAAAGGACTGAGGACCCTCAGCCCACATTCACTGTTTACACTCAACTGTGTTTGTGCTGAATGTGTCACACAACACCCCAACTGGCTACGTCTGCTTCGATCACAAAGGCAATGCGAGTTGTTTGTGTTGTTGTTTTGACTCCATGACTTCAAAGTTCACTTGGTGTCATTTTTTTTTGAAGACATGACGTGTAAGTTAAGTTGGGCACCATATTTTAATATGCGTCTCATTATAAGCAGAGTCTATAAAAATCTAAAAGAACTCCACACACTGCAGCTTGAGGGAACAGATGTGATTTTTCCCTCTTTGGGATGATTTTACAAGCAAATTATTATTACTGCACTGACATCAGTCCTTCGCTTGTGTGTAAGTGCATGTGTGGTATGGTTGTCAAATTCATTCCAAAGGCGGCGTCTTGCTCTGTAATATGTCATCTTACTGTAAGTCTCGCTAATCAGGAAGTGTATAGTTTCTTCCAGTGTAGTGTAAACCCAGGAGAGGCTGATTCCTGAGAAACTCAGCAGCTCATTTTGCATGGAATTTGTGGGAAACAGCGGTCAGTTCAACATTAATCTCTCCTCACCGCAGCTGTTCCTGTGCAGGCGTTGAATTAGAGATAGATTTCAGTGTGATTTCTTGGAATGCAAGGGTCACAAGGAGTTCAAAGGTGAAAGTTGAGGTTTTATGGTTTCAAATAAGAATAAAAAATGACAGTAGCAGTTAGTGTGAGGTTACAATCTGCCTACAACTATAGAAGTGGTGGTATTGAAGGAGGAGAAAAAGCAGCTTAAAAGCTAATCTATTACATGCGTAGGTGCGTATGTAGTTTGTGTAGATAGCGTGATGGTCCTGTTTGTGTGTTGAAGTCAAAACATTGTGAACAGATTTGTATGACCTTTACTGAGGTGCTGGGTCACTGAACAACCACACGGTGGCGCTAGAAGAAAAATCAGATGATCAGCAGAGTTGGTACAGTTCATCCACCGGGGGCCATGAATATCTGATCAACGATAAATGACAGCAACCAGTGCGCAACGCACTGAAATTGAGTTTTTCCTATAGTTGTGCTGCGAGAGAATGTGATGATCATGAGAAAATGGAGCTGAAAAATCAATCCCATCCTTTTCCTCTCTGGTTCCACATCTACACGCCTCCACTGTTCACATTGTTTTCCAACCACAGCTTAATTAGCTGTAGAAGTCAGAGCAATGTTGCATCACACGTTCCAGAAAATCATGCCAGGCAATGTGTGAAAAACATCAATATCACACTAACTATTGCGTTTGGCAAGATTTGCAAAGACACAGAAGGTATTAATGGAAAAAGTTTAAATATAAAAGACATTTGGCATTAAAGGTTTCATTCAATATGCTGTCAGTGTTAGAGGATACTTCCATCACATATCTTTCATCAGTCAGATATTGTAATTGAAAGACTCTATTGATCCAGGTGTTAACAAGGAGCTGCTGCACCAGAAACAGTGAAGATTTAAGCATGACCTTCTATTCCAGCCTTCTCTTTACTCAGTCCCACAGAAGCTCTTTTCAATGATGTGTGATTAAAAAAAAAAATCTTTAAAAGGAGTGTTTTTTTTTTAGGTTACACCCAAGGTTAACAGCTTCAGGTTAATGGTTTATTTGAAAAGGCAGAAAATTAAATGTTCGTTTCGCTTTTCATGTTATCGTTCAAGGACATCTACGTTTGACGTAATCAGCCCAGTCAATTACTCTGCGGGGCAGATTTTTTGCAGTGAAAAAATTGAGCTGAAATTCAAATTTAACCTGAGCATTTAAAGTAGACCGTTAAAAAAGATGAAGGTGGTAATTACAGTAGTGTGAACTCTACTAATTAACAAGCAAGGCTCAGTGGTTTCACATTACCCTTCTCAAGGTCTGACAATTCTAACACTCAGACACTTTTTAGAAGATTAGTGGGTGTGAAAACAGAATGAATCTGACGGTATAAGCAACAAAGATGAAAAGAATTGTACATTTGACACCGTTGTTTTATTAATGTTTCCATTAACTGTTTGCAAAAATTTAAGCTGACCTCACTGAGTTAGTTTGCATTCATTGCATGAATTAATGGTTTATTAGTTCATAGTATTAGTGCAAAAGTAGAAGAATAAGTATTTTAACTGTTCATATGTATAACTTCACTAGAAATAGGTGAATTCTCTTTATACCACATTCTGACTTTAATTTTTGGCTTATAAACATAATCAAAGAGGTTTCAGAGGATTAAGTAGCAGAATCTCACACTATTGATGCATCTACCAAACATGATATTCCAAAAATATCTGGCTAATTAATGGCGAGGATGGAATTCAGATTTACATAAATTGAGTATTTTCTCAACCGCTAAAGCCATGAAAACAGAACAGACTACAAAAAAACATCCATCTTAAGTACTTAATCATGTTGCTTGTCTTAAAAATTGAGTTTAAAAAAAATGCTGCTCTTAGACAAATCCACTTATGGTAATTGTAGAAGCAAGTGTTGTTACATTAAAGGCAGAAGAATAACACTGTTGACATAAGAAATTCTCATAACTCACTCTCCCAGCTGTCAATTTGTAATACTTTATACAAAAATAAAAGCCTTTATCTTTTTTTAAATTTGATACTTGATGTAATAAAATAACTTAAGATGGGTGTTTCTGACATTTTTCCAGATTTTTGTCCACATGTGGCATTTTTCCAGAGCCTAATGTGGACAATTTTTATAATGATGCTACAAAAGAATCATTACTGGCCTTAATGTTCATGTAGCACATAATATCTTTTCTGCAGAGTTACATACAGTGTTAAACCGCCTCTCATTAAATCAATTTTAAATCATATTGCATGTTGCACAGCCGAATCATAGACCATTTGATGGAAGGTTTTGTCTGCATTTTTGACATACACAGAGCTGTCACACGTGTAATCCATGCTGATAGCAGTGAATATACTCTAAATTTGACAGTAATGTAATATTTAGATGATTTAATGTATAAAACCTCCTCTTATTCTTCTTCTATTCTTATATTGATAGTACCAGGCGCAAATGAGTAATTCCTGTAGCCAGCAGCAGCCAACACTACGTTACAGTAGCATGCACTTCGACCTGAGTTTGTCCAAAAGTAAACCATTTCATCACACATTGATATTGGAATAAAAACCTATGGCATAAGCACATATTGGGTTTGTTCAGTGAGGCTGTGTTGGGTTATTTTTACACAACAAGCTGGCTCCCTCTTGTGGACACGACTGGTACAGCCTGTTGAGCTGTGACCTGTCTGTTCCCAAAATATCTGATAAACCTCTACATTGTTGACAATGCATAATGTAAATATTACTTTGTATCCTGTGATAGTTTGTCTGTTAACACACAGAAGTACACTCATAGCACACAGAAACACACACAAAGCTGTGCGCACACATGTTGCTCTACGTTGACAAAGTTCTCAACAAATAAAATAAATCAATAAATAAGGGCATTAACTATCTGAACCACATTCCACTATATTACATGAGTCCCTCAGAAATCACAAAATATAGCTATAAACATATTCTTGTCTATAAATAAACATCTTGACTACCAATATGACCAAACTACACAAGGTTGACCGCCTTTGCATACAAACTGTTATGACACCAATCCATCTTTAACAAACTGAGTAATAGCACTTGTCTCTAACAGTGTTTCCTTTCCCTTTCCTTGAATTTTATCGTTCTATTCAAGTTTTTATTCAGTAGTAACGTACAACACTCACAGCCCAGTGATGTGTTTTAACAACCAACCTGAGCAGCTAAGACTAAAACAAACCTTCTATTTCACTGTTCATGCAAAAAATGATAACACTTGAGTAACTCCTGGTGCTTTCCTTTAAAATGTCCATTTGAAGGTTGTTCTCTGTTAGTCTGTGATCAGGCTTGTGGGACCGATCATCATGGCTTTGTGGCCTTGTTCTTCCACGAACGTTGAATGCTCTCATGGAAATCCGGTTTAGCTCCTAGTTATTAGTGCTCTCAAAGAACATGAAATCCTGCAAAGAAACCGAGAAGAAAGTGTTCATTATACATTAACCTGATGCCTAACCACAGTTAAAATATCTCAATCAAGGTGAAGGATTTTTCAGTGAGAAGCCACTGCTACATTAACTTTTTTTGTTTTTTCTTTTTTAGCAAATGTGACTCTACTGCGACAGAAAGTAGCTCTGTCAAGCTGTTTTGCATTTGTGGAGATTGGGGTGGCTTCAGGTCATGTTTCCCACAAAATATAGGCTAAGCGGTGCATTAAGTGGTAGGTACATGAAATTTCCGACGACTGGTGAAGAGAAACACATTCCCTATAAAAGCTGGGTCAAATGAGGTCACTGCATCTGTAATAGCAACAGTTCTGGCTGCAGTTAATTTGTGACAATCCTGGGTAAAAAGAGCAGGGCACACACATATAACTTATGAGCAGCAAAGCTACTTTTTAACAAGTTGATGATGTTATGTTATTGCACTCACAATGAGGAAACATGCGCCGATCATCACAGCCTTCATTCTCACATCCAGATCCATGGGGAACTGGATGCCAAAGTTGTCTGAGTCTGTGAACGCTTCCCGCAGAAGTCCGGTCCATTGCTTGCTGATCTTCCCGATCTTGCTGACTTCATCCATCGTCAAGATCTGAGGAAAGAATGACAGAGAAGATGAATCGCTGACATGTGTTGCAAGAGGATTGTTTGGTTATATTGGAGGGAGATCATGGTACCAGTCGTAATCCCCGCCCAATTGCATCTTCTTACCCACTGCCACTGTAACTGGAGTTCAGCATCCCCTGTAATGACTTCAAAGTAGCTATGGAGGCACCGGGATGGTAATATCATGCTTCAGTTACCTCCTCTGGGTCTGGTTAAAGGTCTGTATCACTGACCCGGATCCCTTCACAGCTCAGTCTAATAAAACCAGCTGAGCCATGGAACAATGGTCACACTGTACCACACAAGTGCATGCCCTGTGCGATGGCTTCATCTGAGCTACAGCTACAGCTCTGATTGGAAACATATTCCCTGCTTCAAAGCACGAGGAGGATCCCTTACAGGGAAAATGCCCAGAAGGAGCGAATGTTACCGTTTCGTGTTATGTTTTCACCAAACTTAATGGATCTCGGTGTTTGGATAAACCCACCTCAAAGTCAACATCTGGAAGGCAGCTCCACCCACAAAAGGGCCCGTGGATCTTCAGCACAGGCTCGCAGTGTTCATTCGCAACGATGAATTTCGGGGAGAACGGGTGCCACTGCTGTACAACGTACCCCACTGTGTTGCCGGGGGGAGCCTGCACCTCCAACTGAGTGAAGGATTTTCAGAGAACATAGTGTGATTTGTAGTTAAATCCTCGATAGAAACTGTTTGAAATATTCATGTCAAACTAGAGGCTGCGAGGTGTAAACAATATCATGAGCCACAGCCGCCCTGAGCTCTGTAATTTCATCCGCACAAGGCGAACGTGTCGCAACAGTGACTCCGCTCACCTCTTGCAAACAACATGGGAAGAAGCAAGACATGCACTTCAGCGGTCTGGTGACGGTGATGATCTCTTGCCCGAAGTTGTCGAGGACGTGGATGGTGAAGGAGCGCAGGGGGCCGCAGCACTGTCGACTCAGGCAGTCGTTCTCTTCGACGGCGTAGAACACGTTCTGACCCAAGGAGTTGCGAACTTCGTACTTGTTGTTGCTTTCAAAACCAACAAGGGCTGCGTGGAGAAGAACAACATGTATGAAGATGACACACTTGCCCGTACCGAATCAACCCAGCTGCAGAAGTGTTCTCTATAGGCGTGTTTACTTACTGTACCTTCAACAAGCTCAACTTTCTGTTTGATGAGTAGCTGATCCACCTAGAAAATCAGATAGCCACATACATTTGATTTCAAATCTGATTTCCTCTCCTTTAAAGGCAGCAGTTCAGCAGTAGGGGGGGGAGCAGTGCTGAGAAAGTTGGCATAAACATAAATATATTTCACATCCAGACAGTATAGGCACATGCTTATGATCCTTATATAAATAACCCTGAGAACAAAAAAAAACTGGGTCTTCTATATAGCAGTGAGGTAGCTATATTTCTAAACATTGAAAATGTTCAATAGAAAAACTATCATGAAACTGTGGGGATGGTTTCTACCCTCCTGGACTGTTAGTGAATGGGGAAACATCCAGTCAGATGTCCCACTGGCAGTATGACAAGGAGCATGCATGCACAATATGGGCCTTGAAAACTGACACAGTATTACAGTATCAATATTTTGTGTGGCAACATTGTATCAATTCATGGACAGTGCAGGTCTTTTACGATATAAATTACAAATGTGAATCGAAGTTTTTGACATTAGAATGAAGTACTTTTTATGACTGTGTTGGTCAGTCTGTGCTTGACAAGTCCTGTTTCACAAGAATAAAAGTGACAGTGACTGGTAGTTCATACTGCTAATAGATAAGATGAGATAAGATAAGATCAATACATATTCATCCAGGAGTTGTCCTTCATTTTAGGTGGTAATTTGCTTAGTAGTGTAAGTAATAAACAATTTCCCAAGGTTGTTAATGTGAAAAATCTATCCCCTGACTACCAGGTGAATAGGTGATATGGAAGTGGTGCTTCAGTGGGCTATCTAACATAAGTAATTAAGTAAATAAGTCAATAAAATGTACATGTTTAAAAAGAAAACTACACTAAAATGTCGACACTTACCTGAGTCAGGTATTCTAACCCTGGCGGGCAGCCTGGTATTCCCGGGTTGGGCACTGCATACATGTTCATGTTGGCAGAGTGCATGGAGACCTGTTGATGGGTTGATAGAAAAGCTTAAAACGGAGATATGGCGCCATCTTGTGGTTGTCAAGGCGACAGTCATAAACAAATGAAGACCAATCGCGACAGAAAGCGGTTGATACTGTTTTTCTCTGCCTGTGTGTGTAATATTGTCCAATTAC
>OMNW01018974.1:0-12894 GCA_900303245.1 Selene dorsalis | reverse complement strand
CGGGTTCCGGTCCGGGTTCCGGTCCCGGTTCGGGTTCGGGTTCGGGTTCCGGTCCCGGTTCCGATTTCGGTTCGGGTTCCGGTTCCGGTACCGGTTCGGGTTCCGGTCCCGGTGCCGGTTCCGGTTCTGATGGTCCTTGTCCCGGACCGGAACCCGAACCGGAACCCGAACCAGAACCCGAACCGGAAGCGGGACCCGAACCGGGACCGGAACCGGAACCCGAACCGGGAGCGGGACCGGAACCGGAACAGGAACCGGAACCCGAACCGGAACCGGGACCGGAACCCGAACCGGAACCGGGACCCGAACCGGGACCGTCCAAAGTTACTACAGCTGACTGGATACACTGGTGAAGTTGACTCTCACTCTGGTGGTCCTGAGGACATCACACACATTGAGATGATGTGCTGTACACATGATCCCTGCCCTGTAGCTGCTGATAGTGGAGCTGTGCTTTTTTAACATGCATCTTACATATGAGCCTTATCTGACAGAGAGGCCAGGTGAGGAGAGCAAATTATAAAGACAGTAGATAGGTGGCTTAGAGTCAACAGCATGTTTAATGAGTGTGTTGGTCATGTTAAGTGTAAGGAAAACAGAAGAACACCTGCTTAAAGCTGTTCACTTATGATAAGATCACCTCAGACATATAGTGTACCAGGACTAATCAGGCCTTTATGTGGTTAGTACTGTACTGACAGTGGGGGGCAGCAGAGAGCAAAAAGTGTGTGTATCCAGGAAATACACACAGAATACGTTTTTCCGTATGTGTATATAACAGTGTCAGAATAACTGATTATAATATGGCGGCTCTGGACTGCTGTGTCATTGTGTCAGATCATTATATTAATAATAATTATATATAGCTTAATTAGAGCAGAGCTGGGACAGAAACATCTGCAGTAAAAGAAGAGGCAGTAAATCACAGTGTAATAAAACCAGCACAGCTCTACAATCAGCACCTCAGCATTGTTAGGGGTAAAGTTCATAACTGAGCTGTGTAATGAGAAGGTTAGAGGAGGAGGAGGAGGAGGAGGAGAGGAGGAGGCTGACGGTGAGTTCAGAGTTCAGGCCGACAGTCGGGCTTTGAAGCCTCTGATCTGAGCACCTGGACGAGTCGTTACTGAGTCACCTCAATAAATAACCTCCAGCTCACACACTGTATAATATCAGTGGTCTGACACAGTGACTGAGCAGCATGAAGCAATAAAATATTCTTTAAAAAAAATCCCACTTTTAACCACGTCATGCTGTAGAGTCTCACTCAGCTTCTTCAGTTTATGTTTCATCAAACATTTTTCTTTTCCCTGCATCACTGCAGAGACACAAAGACACAGTCAGTGATTATCAGCAGCAAAGCTCCTCATTATCCAGCAGCAGTGTGACAGGACCACTGCACTGTACACACACACATTGACACACACTATAAATGCTACCATGCAATTAATGTCTGACAAAGATCTTCTGGTGTTAAATTCCCTGTTTTATGTCCCTGCTGCCTTCAGGGGGAATAGGAACAGTCGGTGTTCAGTGCTCAGATACATTCTGTTGATTCCCTTAATAAGCATGTGCTGCTGCTGACAAACAAACGGCCTGCGACTGACAGGCTGAACCAAACCATGTCAGAGAGGCGTGAAATTTCTTTTTACCCAGTCAACATGTCAACATTTCCAGCAGCGCTAATATCTGAGGTTTTTCTTACAGCTGAAGCGGAGAGCTGTGGTGGAGTTAGTTCATTTGCCTTTGTGTTAAAGATATCTGTCAGTTTTTAGTCCAAAGTTAATATTACCATAGAAGCAATGTTCCTGATATTGAGTTTAAACACTTGCAAACCAGTCAGAAAGTATAAGACGTCTTCCACCTCCTGCCTGTTTTGATGCAACAGTCTTTAAAACACCTGTATTTTTTATTTTTCCACCACAGATGATGAATCTCCTGTAAAGTGAAAATATAAATGCTGAGCGAGGACCATGTGTTTGCACCAGTTTGCTGACGAACCAACAGAGGGCAGCGACGCACTCTGGTAAAACCTCAAAGTCTCCTACTGAGGAAATGTGACAGCAGATTAACAGTTAAATAATGTGACAAATTATCCAATATATCTGTACGCAGCCTGTATTTTCAGGTCTATGTACGGCTGATTCTTCTGCGCCGGGTCTCTTCAGTTTGGACGTGTGTGATTCTTCATCATTTTGCTCCTGTGGAGAGCGAAGTGTCTGAATTTGAACCAAAAAACATGATTTTTTTTTCCCCCACTTGAAAAGAAGAGACGTGAAACAGCAAGATGAGAGGGAGATCTTAATTTATGCACAATATTACAAGCATCGTGGAATTTACAACTCCAAACAGGCACAAAAACACAACTCAACACAAAGTGTGAAACAGAGCAGGTAAATGTTGTTGAGAAATGTCTCTGTCGTTTCAGGACTGAACTCCACTTTCAATCTTCTTGGTTTTAAAACAGATTCTGTTTCTGTCGACGTCAAATTCCTCCAAACTAAACTAAGTGTGATCCTACTTCAGAAACAGGCCTCTTCTTCTCTCCACCTGTCTCATCTGTCGTTTGTATTGTTTGTATCACACACACACGCACACACAACAAAGACTACAGTGAGTATTTATCCTCTGTGGGAGGATTTCCTCGCTCTCTTTCTCTTCTCCAACATGTCGGTCTTTTACATTCTTCAGAAATTCCAGTCGTGCGGGAACAACAGAGTCTCTCTGACCCCCTGAGCTCTGCGTCAGCACAAAGACCAACACAAACATACGTTTGTTTAGCAAACGGAGAGCGACGTGGCCCGTAAATCTTCACAGAAATGTTTCAGGAAGTGGTGAAAGTGTTTAGTGGAAAACACGAAAATATCTTAATGAGGGAAATCTGCGCTTTGCTGTTTACAAACATCACATTTATAATTTCACCGCATCACTGTGACGTTTTGATCATTTCATGACTTAAGGAGTTTTAATGACACCGAGAGGAGCTCTGTCTCTCTGCTCTACACACGCACACGCACACGCACACACACATGCACACACTTTAACACCTCTCTGATGCGTCTGCTTCAGGATTCAGTACAAAAGAAATTAATACAACTATCAAAACTAATCACAAATATTAACGAGGAAACAGAGACGCCGTGTAAAAATGTATAATTACTGTCGTGGGGAATGTGATTCTGATTGGAGAAAAGCTTCTTAACTAAACTCTAAAATGTGAACGTTTAAATAAACTTTAAAAGTTAGGTGTGTGTTGAAGGGGCGACGCTGTGGAGGTAGTGAAGAGAAAATTAGTTTAAGACACCTGAAGTGAAGATCGTAGACTTTTCCTCTCATTACAAAAAAAAGTATTTCAAGTATCACGTGTCACGTTGTGTGACGAAGGGACATTAGGAGAAAATATCCAGTGATGTAATTGTTGCTTTAAAGAAGTTTTTCACCTCAGCATGAGGACGAACTCATCAGAACCTCATCAAGTAAATGAAATTAGCTGGAGATGTTTTCCTACAGGTTGCTTGATCTCGCAGGGTTTTTGCTCATGTACCTTCTTATTGAACATAATTTCAACAATCCTATTTAAAATAAACGACAAAAAGACAAAAACAAAACAAAAAAAATAAGTCAATAACTTGTTTAACTGGATGGAGTAAGGCTTCCACTTGAAATTATGTTGAAAACAAATCTGATTTGAAGAAATGTGCATTTATGTTTCATTACAAAGTGCTTTTTTTCATTCACCTTTTTTGGTTTTTAGTGCCTTAATTTGAAACATATTAAAAAATAAGAACATTTTAAAAGATTAAATCTCCTACATCTATTGTACATTTTACCGACATGATACAGTACACCAGCTACTCTCTGTCTCTGAAGCCTTCGCACTGGTCAAGACACGACTTTAAAGCTTATAACAGGTTTCCACAGGTGCAGATCTGGGGCTGTCGCTACCGTCTGAACGAATTAAAGAAGGACAGTTACCGAGGCGCTAACAGAGGAACAGAGGACGCAAACTTCCAACACAGCAGCTCTAATGGAGAAAGTTCCACGGCAACACCAACACCAAGGCACGAAGAGACGCAGAAGAATCCCGTCTTCTGCTCAGAGTCGCAGGAAACGTCCCAGCTGCAGAAAGAAAGAAAGAAAGAACGACGGCAGCACCGGCGGAAACAGTCTCGACAGTTCATCGCTCACCTCAGGAGCTGCAAGAACTGCATGATGGGAACTCCTGCAGCATCAGGACGCAACGACAGTCACGGGTTAAAAGACGTCAACCGGACCACGTGTCCTACAGACTGAGGCTGGTGGTCAGAGCCTCCAGCTGCTCCTCTCCCAGGCGCTGCCTCTCCTCCAGGTCTTTCTGGCGGATGAGCAGCGAGGCCTTGGTCTGGACGAAGCGTCTGTAGTCCTGCAGCTGCTCGGCCGACAGCTGCCGGGACAGGAACGTGGAGACCAGGTTCTCCCTCCGGTCCAGGTTGTCCTTCAGGTCTTTGGCGTCCTCCCTCTGTTTGCAAAGAAGACGGTGGCGACTGTCCAGAGATTCCTGAGCGGACACATGAAGAGAGACAAGTGATTAATGATCTGTTGCAAAGCTTTTTTTTTTTAATTTTTAACCACAAGTTTAATATTCTTATTAAAATCTCCAGTTAATGTGTGAGTGAAGCTGTGAACGTTGTGTGGCTGTGTTTGCAGCAGCCACAGCAGCTCAGCAGGCGCAGTGTTTCCCTGTGTCAACAGAGGGCAGGGTCGGTACAAATGTCATCGAAACCGGGCTGGAGTTTCGGTGAGTCAGTGTAAATACCAGTGTTGCTGATAACAGCAAAAAAACAAATGGGGCTCTAACGAGCTGTAAGCGAGAAGCAGCATCAGCTGCGACACAGAGCGCCTGTCAGGGCTGAAGATACAAATCTAATGCATCATAATGTGAAATAATAATGAAACATGATCAAACAGGGTATTCAGAAACAACACAGAGCTCAGGTCAGATCTTAGACAATTAGAAAGTGAATAAAACTGCATCTGTAATAACGACTCAATGACTTGTTTTAATGAACAGCAGCTGCTTTGGATGCTTGTTGTTGAAGTTCATGTACTTATTTTGCACTTTATCAAACCACAGGGGAGAAAACTATTAAAGTGCAGCTTTATCTCGCTGTGGAATGTGAAAAATAATCTCCAAATGTCTGATAAATCTTCAGCCTCAAACACCGATAAGACAAAAACGGGCAATTAAACAGAGATAAAGCCAAAAAGCATTTTCTGAATTCCTCACAGTGAGAAACCTCGACTCCATTAACGCCACCCTTCAACTTCAATGTTTGTTGTTCTTGAGTCAACAGGAGCAGAAAAGCACCCGAAGCTGAGAAGAGCTGTAATGAATCATGGATCCACGAGGTGACGTGACACTGACAGGACACTCACATCAGTCTGTGTGTGTGTGTGTGTGTGTGTGTGTGTGTGTGTGCAGCACTGACACACTGAAATGAGTTTTCCACAGTTTTGGACAGAGATGTTCAGTGTGTGTTACGCAAGACATGAACAATCATGATGTTTCCCAAGTGGCTACTCAAACCAAACAAAGGCAAAAATGAAAGGATTATGTAGAAATCTCAGATTTCGGAGGGTCAGTGAATACACCAACAACAGTTTTCATAACAATCCCTGTTGGCAGCTCCATCACAATCACACAATTATGTAACTGGACCAAAAAAAAGGTGAAAGCGATCATTTCTTCACAGAAGCAGTGAATAACTCGTTGCTCACCTTCTCCTCGGCGTCCGTGTTCTGGTCCACGGTGCTGAGGGCGTTCTGGACCCGGGCCAGCCGAGCGGAGAGGTGCAGCAGCAGGCTCACCACCCGCTCCAGGTCTCCTATGAACAGGTTGTACCTCTCCAGCTCCACGGGCAGACAGTGCTCACGGACCAGCTCCTCCAGCGCCTTCCCGCGGGCCACGTTCTCCTGGATCTCAGTTTGCAGGGCGCCGCGGGTCTCCTCCAGGGAGTGGAGACGCTCCTCGATGTAGGACGCCAACAGACGCTGAGGATTTAAACAGAGGATACAAAAAAAAAAAAGAAACACAGTTTTATATCTATATATGATATATGGTCTCATTTCAGTTTTATTGGCTTATTTCCGTTCTGATTGTTGTAAAACGTATTTAAATATTCAAACGACACAAAAAACAAACATTATTTTGAATAAATGAGCAATTACCTTCTTCTCGGTGACGTGGGTTCTGCTCTGCAGCTCCGAGCTCCGAGGTTTGAGGTCGTCAGCGGCAGGAACACACACCGATGCTTCAGCTGCTTCGTCTGCTTCAGCACTGGAAGAAGAAAGACGAGTTTAAATCAGATGAAGTTCGTTGTGTGACCGATAAACTCAGTCATTTACAATACAGACCAGACATTCACAAGATTATTACAAAAAACACTGAGATCTGACTGTCTGAGGTAATGGTTACAGCAGCAGAAATCTGAGTGCATGTGAAGCAGAGAGCCAGGTGTGTGTGTGTGATGCAACCGAAGGTAACACAGCACTGGTGGAGCTCAGGTCAACGTGTCATTAGAAACCAGTGTGAAGTTTTCCAGAGAAACGTGAAACGAGGAATCCTGATTAACTTTAAATGTGACAGACCTGGACTCTTCTCTTCCTCCATGTGCTACACATCTGTACACATCTGCCTGAAGAGACGTAGAGCTGAGGAGTGTTACATCAGCTCTCTGTGAAGTCTCTCAGCAGGCGTGACATGAACGTTTACCTTTCTGCAGCTCCACTCTGCTCCTGTTTCTTCTTGTAGTGCTCCTCCATCAGCAGCGTGTCCTCCGACAGCAGCTGCTCCATCAGCATCAGCGCCGTCTTCCGATTGGCCAGCGGGTAGAACACTCTGGCCACCGATTGGTCGGCCTGGACCACCGCTTTCACGAGCTCCTCCCACTCAGGTCTGTCAGCGGGCCCCTCCTGTGTCTCCGTCTCTCCCTCTGGTGCTCCCCTCTCCTCCGCCTCCTGCTTCTCATCTTCTGGACGGAGGTTTTTCTCCTCCTCCACCTGCTGAGTGACGTCTGACTCGGGGACGGAGGAGGACGGAGACACAGAGCTCTCGCTTGTCTGCGTCTGCGGCGCTGAGCAGGTGGACTGATCGTCAGAACCTCCGTCCATCAGCGGCGGATTCTGGACTTCCTCTTTGATCTCTTCTTCTGGGAGGAGGATCCACAGCGAGGGGTCCGTGGTGACGCCGCGGCTCAGAGACACTTCCTGGTTCGGATCAGGGGTCAGGATGTCGACGCTCGGTTCATCCACCGACTGCTCTCTCTCTGGTCCCGGAACAGGAGGAGAAGTTCGGACTCTACAGGAAGTTAAAGGAGTTACGATCAAGTATTAACACTCATGATGAATCATCTTTACACGATCACACCTGCTGCAGTTTTAGGTTCATGAGCTGAAGCTCTGAACTCACCTGAGACAAGACCTGTTTTCACCCGGAGGCTTCGTCTGAGCTGGGCTGGACGACTTCACCTCCCTCTCACTGGACTCTACACCTCTGGGTGAAGCTGGATTAGATGAAGTCTCGCTTGAAGTCTGTCTGTTGGACCTGAGCTCATCTGCACCCGGGCCGTGAGGAGATCCAGGAGATCCAGACTGAAGCCTGGCCCTGGAGGAGGAGGAGCAGGAGGCCGGGGAGGTGGATCTACTGGAGCTCCTCGTCCCCTCCATCAGGTTCTCTCCTGGTTCTGAGTTCTGCTTCAACAGGGGTTTTTTCTGGGTTTGGTTCTGTGTCTGTCCCTGAGAGTTCATCTGACCAACAACCTCCGGTTCTTTCCCCACGTCCTCTCTTACACGTTGTTTCCCCCTCGCTCTCTCTTGTCCCTGGGCTTCTCTGACCTCTGCGATGAACGACACACTCCTCTTGTCTCTTTCTGCTGCCCCCGGTCCACACGAACGTCTCTGCAGCTGATCCAGCTGCTCTGAACTCTTACTCATCGCTGACAGCCGTGTTATCTTTGACGCCCCGAGCTCTTCCATGGACTTCCCTCGCTGTGCAACCACACGGACCTGCTGCTGGCCCACGTGGACCGGATCCACTACAGAGACATCTTTCTGGGCACTGAAACATAAACCATATAATTCATGTGAAAAATCTTGTTGATTTTCATGTAAATATTTTAGAGAGAAGGATTCAGGAAAAATACAATTTGATCTTCCACTAAATCACGGTAGTTTTAGAGAAGTGGGCCAGGCAGAGACCAGAGTCCATGTTCAAGTCTCTTACGAGGAATTCAGGTTTGTCGGAACAGGTCGGTGTTTGTTGACTTTCCAGCACCAAAGTGAATCAAGTCGAGATTTACAGTCTGCACACACACACATCACTGACCTAATACTCTCTTGACCTAAAACCCAGTGAAAATCTCCCAATTTGTCTGCAGTGCTGTTACATACCTGCAGGTTTCCATAGGATTAACTGGGAGTTCATCCTTCTTGTAGTCGTGAGCCTGCAGGAAAACAACAGGAACATCTGAGTTTCTGTCTTCTATAGTTTGTTTTCTACACATTGTAACTGGACACACTTTGACATGACTCACCTCAAAAGCATGTGGTGTGGATGTTGATCTGGTCCTGAAGAAACTGGAAGGGTCTAGTTGGTCCAAAAGACTCTCCACTGAAGCGCACTTCCCCTGAGATGGACCGTGGCTCTCCCTCCACCTGGACTGACTCAGCTGCCCGGTGTACTGGCCTGTGCAGGACTGAGCTGAGAAGAACTGTGCATACCTAGGTAAAATAAATTAAAACAGAATTTAAAATATCACGAACAGGAGAATAATTTTCTGGCTCTCCATCTCGTCTGTTTCCTACCTGATGGAGCTGCTGGAGGAGTCGAGGATGCGTCCTGCAGAGTGAGGTCTGTGAAGCTTCTTCTTCGTATTTCTGCTGTCATGATTCGCCGACAGAGGCCTGGGCCCCCAGTCGAAGGGTTTCTCCCCCAGAGAGTGTCTCTGTCTGGGCGGAGGAGGGAGCTGAGCTGCTGGCTGCTGAGGCTCGGCCACTTTCTGTCCCGTTTTACGCTCCATGTACTCCACCAGCGCCTTGTGCTGCAGATGTTTGAGGTTCGTCTTTGAGGCGCTGGAGGCCGAGAGAGCTCGACCTCTGGTCTCGAACATCTTCCTGCGAGCTGCCACCAGCCCCTGCTCTCCCTGCTGCTCATGTTCACGTTCACATTCGGCCGCAAACACATTTTCACATTCGTTGCCGAAGGAGCGGCAGGCGGAGTGGAAGGAGGAGGAGGGAGTCCCGCCCAGCTGGTTGAGCTTCTCCGGTTCAGAGTAGCACATCTTCTTCTGCTCTGGGGTCAGTCGTCTCCGGCCTCCGATGCGTGCGGCCTGAGGCTGGGCCAGATTAGCCGGTCGCCCATTTTCCTTTTCAGTCTCCTGGTCCACCTCCCTCTGATTCTCCTCCACTTCCTCCACCTCCCTTATGCTCCCTCTCTCCGTCTCCTCCGAGGCCACAGATGGAGTGAGGGTGTCGGTGGAGGTCTCCGAGTCCTGTGAATGGGAGAAACTGTGAACGGCCGTAGACCTGACTTCAGGTTTCTGTCTCACCCGGTGAGGCCAGGACAGCTGCAGGTCCTTCCTCTTAAACGACGTCTCCCTCAGGACTTTGGACTGAGCGTCCTTCAGCTTCTCTTTGTAGTACTTTTTAAAGGAGTCATCCAGAGTGTTACAGGCCGCAGAGACGTCCCCCCCTCTGTCCCTACTGCTTGTGTGTCCTTGTGGAGGTCTCTCGCTGTCCTTTACCATGTCTCCATGTCCTGTTTTGCTGAGGAGAGCTTCCCTGCCTTTCATACTGACGTCAGCTTCCTTCTTGGGCTGCAGTGCCGCTCTGTTGGCCTCAGTCAGGTGATAGAGAAGAGGCGTTGTTTCTTTGTTGATTCTTTCGCTGGCTACGTCTCCTAAAGGCTGACGCTTCCCTCTCTTCGGCTGCTCGTTGACCTCCTCGGTTTGCGTCGCCGAAGGTGGCGAGCAGCTTCTGTCCGGGCCGCAGTAAAATATGGGGTTGTTGGCGGAGTGCCGGCCGATGTCTCGGCTGTGGATCATGTCGATTTCCTCCAGGGTGTCCAGGCTTCGAGAGGAGTGTGCGGAGATGAGGGACGGTCTGTGGTTCTCCTGGTCCTGACTCCTGGACGACAGATCTTTGTTGGATATGAAGACGTCGCTCTCGTCTGGAATCGTACCGCTGGAGAAGCGAGGACTGTCCTGCAGAGGTCTGAACAGACTCTCCATGGTGCTGTGGCTTCTTTCTTTCTCTCTGATCCGGTTCTTCTCCATCACTGAGGAGCCATCGCTCCCGACCCCGGAGCCACACTCAGAGGCCGAGTACGTCCTCGTCCCGTGGCCGGACGTCTTACAGACTCCTGTGACAAAGTAGAACTGACCTTTGTGTGTGACGCTGCTGTTGATGAAGCTCGGACCACCGTTCCAGGGGCTGGCAGCTCGCGCCAGCTCCGACCCTTGACCCCAGTCGTGGGCTGAGGGTTCCCTTCTCTTCTGATTCTCAAAATGGCCGCTGCTCCCGTTGGACTTGTCGTGATGGTCTCCGTTACACCCAGAGCCGGTCGAGAGCTGTCTGGGCTTCAGCTGCTCCAGCTGGCTCTGGCCTCGGGGAGGTGACCCGCTCAGGACAGGCGTGGACTTGTTATCCGTGATGAAAAGGTACTCTGGGTTCACCCGGGACTGGTCCTGAGTCTGGAGGTGTGACCTGTAGACTGGCAGCTGCTGCTGGGAGCCTCTCCACACTGAGTAAACCGGGTCATTGTTGAAGTTTGAATTGTCTGGATTCGGCTTCTCTGGACTTCGGGTGTTTAGAGCGTGAGGCTGGACTCGGCTGTAGGGTCTGGGCTGTTTCTGAGGCTGCTGGGATTGAAACTCAGTACCTTGGTGGTGGACCCTGCTGTTCTCCAGGTTCTTCGTAGCTATGAAACTGTCCAGACGAGCTGGAACCGGAGGAGGGTGGACCGAGGGGTGAGTCCCTGGAGGAGCAGCCCCCTGTTTAGAGAGTGCTTTGTTGTTGGTGTGGAAACTGTTGTTGACGTTGTGGTTGTGGTGGTTGACGTTGGAGCCGGTGTTGTTGTGATAGTGCTGAGAGATGGCCTCCACAGAGCGGTAGAGCTGGTCCATGGTCTTTGAGTCAGACTGCAGAACCTGGGCGGGATGGTAAATGGACTTCACATACTTCAGATCAGCGAAGTGGCTGAAGGCGCTGGACTGGAAGTCATCTGGGAGGAAGGGGGACGGGTAGTCGGGGGCGGTGGACCCCCCAGAGAAGGAGCTGTAGGCGGAGTCTCCTTTACCGTGCTGGTGGTGGGCGAGCTGGTCGACGATGCTGCTGCTGGACTTGGCGGGGGAGAGCCGGCTGACGGGCAGGCTCAGAGGATGCAGGTCCACGTTGCTCATTCTCTCAAAGTGGAAGTTGTAGGAATCCATGGAGGACGGGGGCGGACGGCAGGAAGGGAAGGGCAGGGTCCGTAAATGTGCCGTGCCTGATGTGTGTGCGCTGATGCATGTGGCTGCCTTGCGGGTAAAACTTGGGGAAATCACCACCAACACATTCGCACCAGGTTGTCCATCGTCGCTTGTCGCTTAATTAGATCATTTTCCTGCTTCTCCTATTTGTTTAATCAAATCCTCCTGAGATCGTTGGCTCAGTCGCTCCTGAGGGGCAGAAACACAAACACAACGCAGACCGGTTATCAGCCTGAAGTCTGAACTCAGGGTCAGCGCACATCTGGGACAAAATAAACAGAAATCATAAAAAAAATACAAAACCAGTGAACGACCGATACTCATCCCGACACTCCCACATCCCATCATCCACCATGGACAGTTTAACACAAAACACGTTTGTGTTAAATTATCAGCTGGGCATATCATCTACTTTAATAACACGGCTATTTTTATTTACAGTGTGGTTTCTGCTGAAACATTATCAAGGTGCCAGACGGCCGTAAGTCACCTGAGAAGAATCTCCGCCTTGGGCTTCTGGGTCAAATTCCTCTCATGAGAAGAAGTTTTTTCTCCTCCAGCAGAGTAGAGATGCCGGTACACGGCAGCACCGAGGGAAAATCCTGTTTTTTTTGCCCCTTTATTCATTTCACTTTCAAAGATATTTCTAATTATATATAGATTTTACAGACTGTTTGATCTTGAATATGTTCGAGCTGTATAACGTCACAAAAATCGTTTAAAAACACTGAGAATGAGGCATTTTAAAGTCTATTAGCTTCGGAGCTCAGATCATCATGTGAGCGAGGTATAAAAGCTTTTACATGGTTTACCGCAGCTTGGTTTTGTAGGTCAGTGCAATTCAACCACCTGCTGAAGGAGTCTGAGTTTAGCATCGACGAGGCCTCTAATTAAAGCGCCCTGAGGTCGGGTCGTGCACGTTGCAGCACTCTCGGGAAAAAATGTGAGGAATTCTATACGGAGCTGCAGAAATATGGGAAGATTAGTCATGTGACGGACGTGTGACACCTCACTCGGCAGCACCGGGGACTTTCCACCTGATATGGCGAAGGATTTGCTTCGTATTTTGTAATTTATTCACAACAGTGAATTTAAATTTTTCAGGTGACATCTGTCCTGCAGGTTGATGTGAAGTTTTGATGACAGACAGACAAACAGCGTCTCTCTCCATTGACCTACATGCCTTTCTGTTTACTTTATTATCATCACATTGAGGTTACATACCTGTCATGCACGCACAAGGTCAAAATTACCAGCGAAACAAGGACAAGTCAACCAGTTCATCAACTCTGACGCTGCACCGGGACAATTAGAAACGCAGCGCTGATGGGAGGTGCAACGACAAATGTTTGTGCAGGGTTTCATCAAACAAAAACACAACTCTCACCGACAG
>OMNW01018972.1:8535-20035 GCA_900303245.1 Selene dorsalis | reverse complement strand
TGACAACAATCGGCCCAGAAATGGTTGCCAAGGAAGCTCCGTCCCTCTCAACACCTCAGCCTTGAGTCATCGGCTGCCAGAGTTTCTACATCCACAGTAAACGGCCTCGGCACTGACGGAGACACTCCATTGTTTGCATAAGCCTGGTGTCATGAATAGATGTGCTATATACATATTTTCTGAATACAGTATGTATTGTGCGTGGTTGCCACGTTTGTTCAACTGTGTGTATCCAGGACTCTGCCTCAGCTCATTCACTGGTCCCTCAGTCGTCCTTAGCAACAACAGCTCCTTTGACAACTGATGCAAGCTGCACTTTGCAGATACACAGGAACACTGTGCATGTACAGTTCTTCTTCAGTGGTGTTGTTGTGTTGCAGTCTCCTGAACATCACACTCGCTTTGAAAAGTTGTCAATTGCAAGCACTCAGACTTTCATGCCTCCAACACACAAACGCAAACACACACATGCACACACTGCTCACTATAAAGTTAGCAGTGTTGTTTACAGTATTAACTCTACAAAGCTTATATTCAAAAACACACCTGTATGTCCTCTATTGTGTCTTCAGTCTGTCATCATATAAACACTAAGCATTTAATCTTCAGAAAACACACATTTCTAAAATACAGTTGTTTTATGGATTCTGTTTTCATCACAGCAGTTCTGTGTATGCAGCATTATTACCTGTAGCATCTGAAATACAGCAGTCACATGACCTAAATCCAAGTTACAGTGCAACTATAAGATAGTGAATGAAGTCAGGAGGACAAATACCACACAAACTGGTGTGTTTGTCTTTTAGGAACTGGTTTGGTAACTAATTGATTGCTTCCTTTCCCAAGGTGGGCATGGCTGTGTGCTGTGTTTGCATTTCCAGAACAGTTCCCAGCTCCTGTGTTGTGGTATAAATCTGTGAGGAGCAGTTGTGTCCCACAGGTTTACAGACTAAGTCAAATAGGTTCAGTTCAAGTTATGAGACTCATTGTGGATTGATGAGATGAGTGTATCTATAGTGTATCTAACCATAAAGGGCACATTTAAGTGTCTCTTACACAGGATTCATCACACTCTTCATCTGATTCTTAACTGATCCTGTCCCTCAGGAAACATACAGACACAGAGCGGAGTCCATTTCAAAGCCAAAGCACAGTTCTATGTAGGTAACTCTCCAAATCCAGGACAACAACATCTGCTTAATTATGTAGTCATGCAAAATGAGCTGTAAATGTGTGAACCTGAGCAGGAACACTTGATTATACTCTCAAAACAGGAAGCAGGGAGCAGGAGGTGACGATTTCCATCTGAATGGACACAGAGCTTCTCTGGATGTAAAAAGAGAGTTCAAGAGCAAATGTATAGAATAAAAATGTTTATAATGTACAATGTGTTTTTCTAATATGAAAAGTGCACGTCACAGACCAGCTGTTCCACGTGAAACACTGAATACTGGAAGAGATAAAATCAACAAAGATGATCAGTGACATGAAATGAGATTAACATGCTTCCTAATCCCATGTGAGTAATCTCTTTGGTAGCATATGTCTCTGGGCCTTTGGCTGCAGCCACTGTTTGTGTTGTGTTCAGGTCAAAATAAAAGAGTAAGAAAAAAAAGTGGGGGGACACGTGCGCATGTGTGTTCCTGCTGGGCTCAGGTGTGAACGTCTGGCTCGTCAGCCTCCTGTTCCTCCTTTCTGTTTATCTCCTTCACACAACAATGTGCAAAACAACCGACTCAGGAACCCTTGAAAAAGTCTCTAATCACTGCAAGGTGTCTCTCAGCCTGGTTCATTCATCCTCACAGTAGGAAACACACAGGAGAAAACACAGGAGGATGCTGAAGAGGAGCGACTGGTCTTTGTGTTTATATTTACAACACATGACTTCACTTTCTGAACATGTTATACAGATAAATACAGAACTGGTTTATTACTTTAAATGCGAGGAAACCTCTAACCCAGTGCAGTGACTGGATTTATACTAATGCTACTATTAACAACCAGTCAGTCCATTCATAGCAGTTGTTTGCACATAATTTCTTCTTCTAAGTCACTTAATAGCTGTATGTAGCAGTTATACCTGTATCACAAGTATAAACTGTACAAATATATAATCAGTGCAAATGTGTATTTATAGGAGCAGATTTTGGACCCAATATGGCGTCAGTTACTTTTGTCTTTTTTTAAGTCTGAAGTCATAGGTGAGGTAATCTGCTGCTCCAGACTCATAGCTGCTGACTGGATCAAGACTCAGCAGATGGTGTCGAATTCTTCTTCCCAGAAACAAAGATCATCAGAACCCTTTTCCTGGAATTAAGATGATGAGGGATGATCGTGTAGACTATCAGGGATTAGGCCTGATTCAGCATAGCATGAGCAAAGAACATCTATTCATCTCTATAGATTTCGATCACATCGTTTTGTTTCTGCCAAGAAAAAGACACACTGATCTTGTTCAGCAGCAGGAGCTGAGTGAGACCTCCACCTCAGTGTGTAACCAGACTCAACTCCTGGTTTAATGCGCCATCTACTGACCGCTCCAGGTCACTGCCTCTCTGGTTATTCAAATATGTTGTGTTGTGTCGCCATCTAGCGGCCACTGGGCTGAACGACGGGACAAAAAGTTTGTTTCCAGTTAGCAGTGAAGTCAAGAGCAGAGACACAAGGCCACGACAAGTTTATGCAAATTATGCAAAAGTGAATCAGTGTGTAGGAAACCAGAGACTCTGAATGAACCTGACATCTTAGTTTTTATAAGATTGCAGCAACAGATATTGAAAGTTTTGATTGTACAGTGTGACAGCTGCTGAGAGGAAGGACCTACGATATCACTGTTTCACACATTTTGGATGAAGGAGCCTGTTGCTGAAGGAGCTCTTCAGTCAGTGGGACTCACTCTCCATCAGAGATCAAGACAAGATCACAGCTTGTCCATCACTCTCCAACAACCTCCACCTGGTCGAGTGGACATCCCAGGACAGAGCTGACCTTCTTGACCTGTTTGTCCAGTCTCCTCCTGTCTGAGTCTTAGAAGGTTTCCAGACAGTATTTATGCAGTTTTCATATGTTCTTCATCTACAGGTCAGTGTATGTGCAGTGGTTATGATGTATCAGTCAGAGCTAAAGTCAGGACATGTCACAGGTTTTATTCACTTCTCATTTGATCCCACTTGGTGGCACTCGAGCTCTATCATTTCTACTCTCCTGTGAGGAGGCAGATGTAGAAACTGGTTCACCAGACTGATGACTTACGGGAAACCACATGATTGTCTGCCTTCACAATGAAGTTGTTGCCTAACATGGGCACACGGGGTGCTGTTGCTCTTCCTAATACAACTCTATTTTAAGTAAATGCCATGTCACCCTCCCTGCTGCTGAGGATCTGGCTGACCTGGTGTAACCTCTGAATCAGATCGGCCATTTGTGGGACAAAGCAGTTTGTGGTGGTGAGAGAAAGAGAAAGAGTCCTGTGACTGACGCTCAGCTGATTCAGTCGCTGCGAACGGACACTTTCATTTCTCTATTGAAGAGTCTAAAACAAGACACGAAGCCTCTGTAGTTCAAACCCTCTGCTAACACAGTCTACAGAGTATATAGGGTTTAAACAATATGTCTGGAGGCTCACACAATCTTTACTAAATCAGTGTAAGTTAACTCTCTGTGGGTGACGGGCCTGTTGTCAGTGGGTTTTTACTGTGCATTCATGTGGCCCAGTGGATGTAACTCCTCTCCCCTCACGTTCCAGTGGTTTCCTGCAGATGTGCACACATCACAAGAACCAAACCCTTCACTGTTCAAGGAACTGAGAACACTGATGCATAACGAGACTGTCGATAACCACTTCTCAACCCACTGTGTGTTTTTTTTGTGTGTGTCAGGGGTAGTTCTCAGCACAGTTGGGTCTTTTACTCTACCATCACTAGATGTCAGTGGAGAGCAATGACGGCAGCCTTTACTGAGGCCTCTGATAATCCCGGGACTTTCTACCAAACTGCAGGTTCACATCTTCCAGGAAATCACATGGTTGCTGATAAAAGTGCCAATTACAACCAAACGTGGTGCTGTTGCACTGTGGTCCAAGGCTTCATCGCAGCTCAGGAGTGTGTGTGTGTGTGTGTGTATGTGTTTCTTTTTTTAAAATAGGTTGGGATCTCCCTCCACTGATCATGTGGGGTGTGTTTGATTGAATGATTTTTTTCGGGGAAACCACACATTAACTGCCTCGTGCCTCAGAAATAATGTGTTAGTGCAGTGAACGCTGTGATTGCCACCCTCCCCAGGGGAAGTAAGGGGATTCACAGAGAATGAGTGGGGCTTCACCTGACCATAGAAAGATATAAAGTGACTGGAATGTGGTCACTATTACACCTAATACACACATAAACAGTATAATGTCATGTGACTTATCATCACCACTTTATTCCTTAAAGTCAGTGTTTGTACATGATTATTCAGGCGTTTTCATGCAGTTTGTTTCCCGGCTCTGGTTACTCAGATTTCAAGCGTCAGTCAAACAATGTGATGAGCTGAGGAGAAGCTACATCGGTGTCGTCTTTGCTGCTTCAAGCTGCATCAGTTCATCTATCACTTTTAGTTTAGAGAGGAGAAGAGACGTGAGTCTGATGTTACAGTAAAGCTGATCTCACTCAGTTTCTGCAACAAGCAGCTTCTACAGTATAATGATCCTCTGTGTTATTGTTATTGTCTCCAGTGTCGATGGACAGGAAATAGAGTATAAAACATACACTAGGATTTGATTTTTAATCAGTCATTACTTTGACCTACTTGTCTGTTTTCAGTACTTTAACTGGAGCAGGTGCAGGAGAGGAGAGCTGAGTACATATCTGCATGACACAAATAATCTATTAAGGCCTGAAAGAAGGAAAAGATACGACATCTGAAAGGACGTAGATTTACTGCATGTCTCAGCCACATGTGCCACATCAGTTCATATCAAACACGGCACATGAGCATAAAAAAGTGAGAAATTTGATCACAAACTCTGTGAGAGCGTCAGAGACCAGAACAGTCTCAGCTTGGCTTCTTGTTTATTGTTGCGGGTTTGGCTCGGTCAGGCTGCACCAGCACCGAGAGAGAAAGTGAAAGAAACAGAGAGGGGACTTTCCAGCTTGGCAGCGTGGCGTGGTGTGGTGTGGTGTGGTGGTATGGTGCTGAACTGGTTATGCAAGCAGTACAAACACGCAGAAACACACACACACACAGTGTTGTCTATGTGAGGGTACATGTCGATGACTCTCCTCTGGGCGGTCACTAATAAACCCACAGGTTCAGTGCATCATGTTTCCCTCCCAGATCTTACGCCACATTGTCTGAGAGCACTGTCCGACATTTTGTGTTCAGGTTTTTACCTAAGATGGCTGCTTTCTACGTTCACCCTCCCACCTTTGTAATACTGATGGGAAGCAGCCGATGGTACCCATGAGTCACTGCGTCTGATGTGACCTTCGTGTCGTCCAACAGGTTTATAGAGACAATAAAAAACAACCAATTGATTCGTTCTTCCGGGGGATTTTCACAAGGTTTTAATTAACACCAACAGTAAACAGACGACAGGATTTCACCCACAGAGGCAGTTATGTTTAAGTTGATGGTAAAAGATCAATATTCGTGTGAAGTTAGTGCACATTTACACACACACACACAACAACATGACACTAATAATCTGAGGGTCATTCAGGCAAAGCCTGTGCAGAGACATGGACTGGATGTTTTTGTGTAGGTTAGTGTCCCACAGCGCCTCAGGTACAGTGCATAGAAAATAAGTTAAAAAATCTTGTCGCCATTCAAGTCCACGAGGAACATGTGACCTTAGCCGCCATTTTGTGGCTGCAGTGTCAACAACAACAAAATGGCGACTTGGTGAAAGTGAGCTCGATGTGTGTCGATAGAGGGAGGTGGTGTCTTGACAAAGAGCTGCACATCACTTCACTTCACCTTTGGTGTTTGTGACACATGTTGCCAGGAAACTTTCCAAAAAGCTTCACCGCCAAAGAAAAGAAAAGAAAAAACAGTGCAGGTTGTCAGGGGCTTTCCAGGTGAGCTCAGACAATAAGACTCCACCCCTGCTGTGTTTTAATGCAGCACAACAAAATGCAGTTTGGTGGCTCCAAACCAGAAATAGAAGAGATACGACACACTGTGATATGTGATCTGAAAAGCCAGTGTAACATATTTGTAATGAAGGCTCTCAGTAATTTGTGAATCATTTAACTTGAGTCATGTTTTCATTTCACTGGTTTCTCTTCTTTCATCCCAGAGGACTTTTATTATTGACAGTGTTCATGTAGAGGCTTTTAGAAAAGACTTCCTGACCACCTCATTTAGTGTTTTACACAAACACCACCACACCTGGTCCGAACCTTTCCTCCTGTCCTGCACGTTTATTCACTTTTCATTTTCAAACATCAGAAGGACTATATGACATGTAAAACAGAAGTAAAATATCAGGATTGAGTTTGTCCGAGTCAAATGAGGTCATTGACTATGATCCAAAATGTTATGATGCTGCTGATCAATATTTGATTTGGAGCAGACACATAAAACAAACCTTTGATTTATCTGATCATAAAAGAACTTCAATCATCAACTGAAGGTTTCAGGTCAAACTTTTATTCACACTGACTCAACACACAAACACTAAACAGAAACATTAACATTAACTCATGTAGTTTCAACAGTCTCCAAAATAAACAGAAAGTCATGAAGGTGCTTTTTTTTAATACACAAGATCATTTTTTCTTTTTTTTATACAAAGGTCTGAATTTAATATTTACACAGATTCCTGCCTCTTGTCACCTGTTCTCACCAGGTGAGACAGTCTCACAGACCCATCACCTCTCATCAGCGAAGCGCTTCTCCACCAGTTTGTAGTAACTGCCCTTCATCTCCATCAGCTCCCAGTGAGTCCCCCGCTCCTTAACTTTGCCCCCGTTAACCACCACGATCTGATCTGCCCTCTCAATGGTCTTCAGACTGTGAGCGATCACCAGCAGGGTTTGGTTGGGGCATCGGGCCAGAGCCTGCTGCACCTGTGCACAGTCAGTGACACAAAGATTTAAAGCACGTCGGAGGAAACATTTAAAAAAATGTTTTTATAGTGTAATGAGGCGATGTGTAAAGTAATAAAAAATAAAACCAGATGTTACATATTACTTTGCTGCTCCACAGAAACATGTAACTTTACTGCAGCGTGTATGAGGAAGAGTTTAAAGGAGTAAAATCAAAATGAATGTGATTCGTTCTTCTGTGAGCATGTACAACTTTATCAACAAACTAAATCAGATTAGACAATAAAACCAGATTAGATCAAATTTCCTCCTGTTTGTCATGACTCAGTTTCCATTTCTACTGAGCACTGAAAGATTTTTACTGTAAATGTCTCACAGATTAAATTCGCCTCATGTTTACATGTAAATGTAAGTTTCAAACTGGTTGGACACATGAACACATGAATCTTTATTTTTATTTTTCTCGTGATGTCTGTCGGTCGTGTTCTGTTTATCCAGCTACAAACTAGAAAACCTGCAGACGACCATTCAGGGATTAATTGGCAGGGTCATCAGGTCTTCACAGATTAATCACTATTCACTTTGGTGTATAAATGACCTGTATGAAACACAAACATGGAGGACACATGGTTGGACCCCACAGTCACAGAAGCTGTGATGTACTGAACTCTACCTTGTTTTCACTCTCGGCGTCCAGAGAGCTGGTTATTTCGTCCAGGATGAGGACGCTGGGTCGTCTGACCAGAGCTCGAGCTATGGCGATCCGCTGCTTCTCACTCTTAGACAACTGTCCACCTCCCTCACCCACCTCTGAGAGATGGACGATATTATAAAAATCAGATCAGATCAAGTGTTAAAGGTTTTTAATAAAATGAAAAAAACAACCAGTGCAAAAGAGGAACAGTCAGCACAAAGCCCTAAATATATATCTGTGTATTTAGGCTTTATTGTGCATTATGATTAAAATAGTGTTTAAAACAAATAAAAAGTTATAATTGCTTCAAAGCAGGACTCAACGCACTCAGGTGTGTGGCAGCAGTTGAAACACTTTACCTGTATCGTAGCCTTTCTCCAGCTGCTCGATGAAGTCCTGGGCGTTGGCTTTGCGTGCAGCTTCCTGGATCTCATCCAATGAGCAGTCAGCGAGCCCGTAGGCGATGTTGTCTCTGATGGAGCCGGAGAAGAGAACAGGATCCTGGCTCACCACAGCAATCTGTCAAACACAGCTTCATCAGCTTCACTCAATAAATAACCCATGTTACAAAATCTGTCATTAAAACCTGATGATGCATGCTTCTTCTCATTATTCTGAGTTTAAAGGTGATTTCATGTTATTTTGTTGTAGCACCTGCCAAATACCAAATGTCATTTCTGTTTATTTTTGATGGTCCTATGGTTAAACAGTGATTTGGAAGAAAATATACTGTTTGAGGCTCCTTCTTTTCAAACTGTTGAATGTTGATGTTGCTTTTTAAAATATACAACAATTATAACATAAAGTCCTCAGAGTCGAAGCTCTGGCTCCATCAGAAAAAGCACCAGTGATTACTGACCTTCTTGTGGAGGTAACGGTGGTCGTAGGATTTCAGTGGTTCGTTGTCCAATAGGATTTCTCCGGCCTGCGGTTCATAGAATCGCTCCAACAGACTCACACAGGTGCTTTTACCTTCTCCAGACTGACCCACCAGCGCCGTCATCTGACCCGGCTGCAGCTCCAAAGAGAAATCCTGAAGCAAGGAGATTAACAAGGGTTAATGGGTTCAGAGGCAAGTTTAAATACTTCAGCTCGTGACTTTCTCCCTCTGTTCATTTCACTTATGTAATGGACAGTCTGAACTGAGGTCTCCCACCTGGCCCTCAGATCTCACCTGCAGCACTGTGTTGTTGGGCTTTGAAGGATAGGAGAAGTTGAGACTGTTGAAGTTGACGCGTCCTGTCAGATCATCAGGTTTGAGTTTTCCATCCGTGCTGACCTGAGGTCTTCGGTCCAGGTACTCGAACACTTTCCCAGCAGCTCCCACCGAGTTCAGCATGTCACCGAAGATGTAGGCGAGAGTCTGGAGGACAGCAGCCACAGGACAGGGCTGATGAAGTCACCACTTAATTACATATGAGATGATTTCATTTAAATAATGTTTAAAGTCAGAGGTGCAAGATGTTAAATAAAAATACTTTTGCAAGCAAATGTAAAAAGGAAACAGAAAGTTGTTGAAGGTATTTGGAAGTATCACTATTGCTGTGTATCTACTGTTGCATGCCAATCAGTTAGCTTTAGCATGACTATGCACTTTCCAATACCGAGTCACTAGAGCGTCCAGGCTGCACTGAAGAAGCAGCACTAAGCACAAATAGCTGAGGTTCTGGGCAACACTGGTAAACAGCTGTCAATGCTAATGTTAGCTATGTAGCAAAAAGCAAAAGTCACAAAAACACAATTTCTTGATGTATAATTTTTAACCTTTCTCTTGCCACATCCTTCCCTGTACACAAAGTTTAAATAACTAAACTATTTGTTCACTAACTTGAAGTCTACTGTATTTTCGTTCTTTCACTCTCCAGCCTTGACTGACAACAAGTTACAGAGGATTATGGGATACCCTGATGTTGTCTCCAAGGTTTGACTGGTAGAGGATGAAGGAAACAAGACTGCCGGTGGTCATCTGTCCGCTCTGGATGAACAACCTGCCGTAGTACAACATGAAGACCTGCATGCCCAACCCTGTCAACTACACACACACACACACACACACACACACACAGGAATACTGTTGAAGGAGGTAATATACAATGACATGCCTGATGTCCCAAATACACCAAATATTACAAACTTCTCACCCTCCGAGCGAGCAGGTAAACAGCCCTGACGATGTCCCGTCGAGTCTTGATGGCATGTATGTCCATCAAACGGTCGTCATAGCGACAAGCCTCATGTTTTTCTCTGTTAAAGCTCCGTACGACACGAATACCAGATAGGACCTCACTCGCTGCCTCGTTCGCCAAAGCCATTGAGTCCTGCATTGCCAGAGACAACCTCTGAAGAAGGAACACACAGGCAGAGTGTTAACGTCAGTGAAATTTAACTCATGTTGAGTAGATCGTCTAAAATCAGGGAGAAACGTTTTTCGCAGATTTTACCTGGTAGTGTGTGTCGTAGACGTTCTGAATGAGTCCAGTGATGGGCGTCTCCATCAGCACGAGGAAGGTGAGCTTCCACGACAGATTCATCATCAGGGAGATCATACCCATCGTCTTGATGAACGTCCTCAGCAGCACGTTGACGTTCAGACACACTGTTCTTCCCATCAAGGTCGTGTCCCTAGACAACCTGGAGGTGATTTCACCTGCACAGAAAGTTAATACAGTTTACCTTCTCCCCTGTCAGGTTCATGTTTCTCTTTGCTGTCCTATTAGAGTCTTACCTGTTTTTACAGTGTCGAAGAATCCAATTTCCTGTTTGGTCAGAGCTCCAAACAGCTTGACTTTAATTCTGCATGTGAAGGAGTTGATGGCACAAGTCAAAAGGCCTCCTCTGCAGCCTGCACTCAGAGAGCTGGTGAAGCAGACACAGACAGTTAGACAGACATCATCAGTGATCCACAAACACCTGCTGCTGGTTGACTGCAGGTGTGCCGTACCTTCCCACAGAGTACAGGCCCATGAAGAGCAGTGCAGACAGAAATTCACTCTGCTGGTACTGACCCCCCAGGATGTCAATGACTCTGCCAGTGTAGAAGGGGATGAACATCTCACCTGAGAGGAGACACGTGCAGGTAAACACGGTTAGACACATGCAGAGAGATGAAGATACAGTCACATGACACACAACATCACGTTACCATGGATATACAGTAGTCCTGTAGGAACCAGGAACAGAGGCACAAATCCTCTAGGGCTCATGTTGATAATCCAACTGTGAGACTCAAAAATGTATTTCCACTGTGTTCATAGCTCATATATCTGGACACATTCACTCATTATCAGTCCATTTTCATAGGATCACTACCTTAGATCTAAATCATCATCATCATCATCATCATCATCATCATCACCACCTGTAGCCTACTTACAGATAGCAGCCAGAGACAGGAACACCAACCCTCCAAGCATCAGCGGGTAATCTGGTCTGTAGAGCCGGAGGACTCTCATGAACAGCACCCTCGCCCTCTGCTTCTCCTCTTTACCGGCAGCCTCTCCGTCGCTGTCCGGGATGGTGACCTCCCAGAACAGCGCGGCAGCGACCGACGCCGCGGTGCAGAGCATCCAGCAGCGGACACCCGCCATCCGGCCACACTGGCTCTGCTCATGGTAGAGCGCCCCGGCCCCGGTCTCAAACACCGCGGGCAGCAGACTGTGCACCGCTATAACACGAGCCAGCAGCGGTCTGAAGTGTCCGAGGGTGAGCAGACACACCGCCGTTAGAGCCGAGCCCCGGAGAGCCGCGGACACCCACACACCGGCGATGTGTCCAAAGA
>OMNW01018970.1:0-20808 GCA_900303245.1 Selene dorsalis | reverse complement strand
TTAAAAAACCGACCCGGCCCAACTCTTGGCATCACTAGGATTAATTCTCAGCCCAAACCCAGGAAAAAAAAAAAAAAAAGGAAGCCCAAGGCCTGACCCGAGTCATTTGAATATATTTTCATCCAAAACCCGGCCTAAACCACCGCATCCAGTTTGGTTGCTCCAACTCATCACTCTTCACTGAATAACTGAATCATCACTCATCACTGTATTTTTTAAAACCCCAGGGTTGCATTTGAGTTGGTTGTACAGTTACTAAAGCCTCTGATGATTCATGACTCTGTTGTCTCGTTCTCGTTTCACTTACTTTACTCTTCCGTTTACCTTTACCTTGCCAATACACGGAGGAGGTGCACGAGGAGGTTAGGCGGGAGGAAGAGGTAGGTGGGACTTTTGAGGGAATTGGAGTTGTTGATGTTCAAATTTTTTCTAAATGCTGTGCAAAATGCAGAGAAAGGTAAGAGTTGCTTTAACAGGTATATTTCAGGATTTCACATGACATTAATTTATGAATCATCTTGCATGTTATACACATGGACACATAACACGAAGAGGCAAAGACAGTGACAGTGTCAGAGCTGAATGGGATTCAGCTGTGATCGAGGTGGAGGGAGCTGGCGTATGCGTGTGTGTTGGTGGGCTGGAGGTGAGGGTGATTTATACCAACAAGCACATTGCTGCTGTCCCCCCTGCCCTGAGAGAGACACTATCTAGCTGTTTATGTGTGAACCTTTGACCCCAGGCTACCTCTGCACGCCATCTCCAGCTCCATCAGACTGGAGATCCTGCCACGGCCCCGCACTGACTGGTGCTATGTCACAGTGTCTGAACTCCATGCATCTCAGGTGTGGGAGCTAATTGGTCACTTTATTTTGGAGAGTCTGTCTCAGCCACTTACTTCAGAAGTGGTTAATGTTATCATCAAGGCATCATTATAGCTGGAGAACTGATCAAAGTGGTAGTGTGGGGACCAATACAAAGGTTTGCTCCTTGATTTGACCTCAGACTACACGTCATTTTAAAGTCAATGTAGCTTCTTAACGCTCCTTTATTCAAGTAGCATTCCTTTTGTTACTAATTTTGCATCCACAAAGAGGCCATCCTCAAGATAACCATCCACAGAATATTTTGCTGACATGACTTAGCTAAGAGCTGGCTCTGTTTGTGAACTGATTTTCCAATACTTGTGTTGCCAATCAAAGTGTGACATTCTAAAAATCACCACATTCAAGCTGAAAATGATTCAGCAGAAATGATTAGTTAATTAATTGAGCAAACTTAATTAACATATATTTTAATACAAGATTGTTCATATACGTAATTTCCAATCAAGAACTCAATGATGCTCCAAAGCACTTTTTGTGTCCCCGGAGACACCTCTGTTGGGTTGTGAGTTTTTGCAGCAAATGTGTTGATGTGTTTTCTTGAGCTGCAGTGCAGTGAGCTTTCAGGGCCAATGTATGTAAGCCTACGGTACAAGAAATTATTTTATCAAGGAAAAACCTGACAGACCAAACAGGCATTTGATATTAAGTAGGGCATGTTTTTTATGAAGCAACATTTATCATTTATCTTATTAATTATATGATTTAGCATAATAGAGCTTTGGTTTATATCAGACTAGTGGAATAATGGGTATATATGGAAACATTAGTATTTATCTAGAGTGGTGTTTCTAGTAGCCTTTGGTCTCTTCCAGCTGTTGAGAGGTATTTCTGGCTGTGTTTCTGATAAAAGCTCCACAGAGTTCACCAGCTAGTTTCACACTGTGTCAGTCTGCTGTTTGGTCCTGGGCTTGTCGCCTGCACTGCAGTTTTTTTTTGAGCTTTATCACTGAAAACAGCTGCCTGAGGCAAATTGGAGAGCTTGGTGATAGTGTTCATCACTGAGACCGACACCTTTCACATCACACAAAGTTATTTGATTCATTGTTGGTTCAAAAAATGTTCATTAGTACATTGTTGCTTTAAACCACAGCTATCAAGTACAGTGGCAACAAACTGCAGGACTAGGATCAAGTGTAATGGCTTCATGGACATCCAGAGAACCGTTAGCCTCGTGCTACATGCACACAATGAATCTAACCGAGACAGGAGAGAAGTGGGACTCACTAACACAATCAAAATGGAGCAAAATGTGCAGATGCTACACAAGTGCTGCATCTGTTTTGTAACATGCACTTACACATGTGCATTAACAAACAGGGCGTAGTCAGGCTTGAGGTGAGACAATAAGACAATAGCTGAAAGACAGTGCGTTGGTGAATGTTACACATCTCCCTCAAACAAGCTGCTTGTAAACCTGCAGCCTCCAGGGGGATTTGTATGAGAATGGATGCTTGACAGTGCCTCACACCAGCCAGACTTTAGTTCCACTCCAGGGATGGACTTGCCTCTCTGTGCCACTGTAAATGTAATTTTCACTCAGCTAAAGTACCTCAGGTACCTCCCCGCCTCAGATCCTGGATTAAGGTGTGAGAGTGAGAGTCAGAGGTAGACGGACAGCGACGCAGGTGGCGTGAGAAATTAAATCTGTGTGGGACACTCTGTGGACATACTGGCATACAAATGTGCAGGCGTGCATGTGTGTATAGTGGAGAGGTGCTGTATCACATTTGAACAGAACCTTTCAATGCTATGCACAGAACATTCATCCTTGTCTGTCATCCACACAATACCCACACCGCTGAGAGATCAAATGTAATTTCACACAAACAATATTTTTCACATATAGATCTCGCAACCTGTTTAAACAAAGACTCACACATTTGTTCAAAACTTTTTTCGACCTGTATTCTTACTGTGCCATGCTATAACAGTGTAGCAAAACTAGTGATATTTACCTTTATTATAAGCTAAATGCCATTAATGATTTATTAAATCACTAAAATATGATGGTAAGTATAATGCAAACATTACAGGGCTTATTATACAGTCAACTATGGCTTTTAAGTAATATCAAAACATCCATGAACGATCTAAGACATATGTCTTTGGTTGTACATCTATTCTACTGGTGGAGGTGAGATGCTGAAAGACTCCCTGGGTTGGTGCAGCAGTATCTGTGCATCCTTCAGACATCTGTCCCACCTCAGCAGCTGTGATACTGAACAAACAACATCCAACTCACCCTGGTGATGAAGCTGATGATGTAGGCCTGACAAGACATGCTAATGATCTTCAGTGAATCTGTACTGCTCTTAAGAAAACTTATGGTTACTAGTAAGAGGTATGTGCTGCTGAAGGCCTGCTGATGAAAGAAGTTCATTCAAGCTCATTCAGCTCATGCAATTTCTCTATTTATTTATTTATTTTTTAATATATTTTTGGGGGCTTTTTGCTTTAATTGATAGTATAGTTGAGAGAGACTGGAAATGGGGAGGCAGAGAGAGGGGAATGACATGCAGCAAAGGACCACCAGATTTGGGATTCAGGCTGCAGTGAGGACTGTAGCCTCTGCACTTGGGGTGCCTGCTCAATCCACTGAGCTATATGGTGCCCGGTCCCTAATTTTTAATGCAAGTTCTTTAGCCTGTTTCTGAATGGTAGGTACTACTGACGTATCATATTGCATAGATATATTGTTTTTTTTTTTTCAATTTTCTGGATTTAAATCTCAATTGTACGACTTCATGAAGTAAAGGGAACATAAAATGAAATGGAATGATTCTAAAGCACTCTTCAATGAGAAAAGCCTGAATATTATGTGGGTGGAAACTGCAGGCGATTACTGATATTAAAGAGATACTTAAAAATGAAACTAAACTGAAATGCCTTGTTGAGACTGTATTTTTCACAATGCAACAAGGGGGCAATTGGTAGAGGAGGTGTCCCCACCTCCACCCCTCAGGGAGCAGCAGATATTTAAAGGCCTTTCCATTGACGTGGCAGTAATTGCAGTAGCACCGTATCTCCACAGCAGAACAACATCCCTCCTTATCTCCATGACCTTCCATAGACAGCTCTCAGTCCCTGGTCCCAGGGAAGCAGAGAGAGAGAGAGAGAGAGAGAGGTGTGCTGGATAACACACAGCTGACTCCTCATGTGATTCCAAACACCATCGACCTTTGTTCCCCTCCCATGGGAACTTGAGCTCTAAGTCTATATCTACAAGACTTAACCTAACACACTTGCCATCCATCTCTTTCCTCCAGGCCATGATGTATCGCATCTACCTTCTCATTTACAACTAAAGCCTTCCACAGCTGCCAATCCAGGCCAAAACACACTCCAGGGGCTTCAGGACCCAGATAAATGCCCCAAACAGTCGAGTGTGTGTAAACAGGCGCTGTCAATCAATGCTACTGGAGGGGACAAGATTCTTGTCAGTGCAAAACCATGGGCAGACAATTTTATCCCTATACTGCCTCATTCTGTTACCTGATGAGGGGATAAACACTCCTGGTGTGATGTTTTCATTAAAGCAACCTTGTTATATAATCGAATTTTTCCCCAGTAGTTTCCAATAAAATCTTATGACTGTACCTCTCTATGTGGTAGTTTTCACTGAAAGACTCCCTGACATCCCAGTGTTATCTTCACATTTAGAAGGGGTTACAACGTTGAAGTCACTTACTGTGGAGGTGGTCATTGAAGATAATATAAGATGATTTAATTCACAAGATAAAGGACGAGGAAAGACAAAGGACAGGCAGTATTTAGATAAACACAAACATATAGATCCTTGACTTCGAGGATTTGTCTCGGCCTTTAATTTGACCCTGTTTAAAAGGCTAATACCTTAATTAACCCAAATAAATGAGGAGACCGTCAGTGATACTACACCACCGCCTAGTGATGATAACCAAAGTAACTCCTGTACTTGTAGTGGGGGGGAGAGCAGCCTTGAAGATCTCATTCAAATAAGTAGTGAATAAGGAAATCTATGAGAAGGCCTGGACTGAATAAGAATGAGGGCATTAGGATAAATATAGAACAAAGATACATTTTGGAGGACAGATTTTCAAAGCAGGGTAAACTGAAAGTGTGTGAAGAGGGTGCACAGCGAGAGGAAACTCAACTTCTTCTTCCTGGATTATGCGTTCTGCTCTTTACCTGTATCGTTTGCAGACTTCTGTCACAAGTAGTGCAACCCCACAGCTGCAAGGACACACCTTCCACTGTGTGGTGGAAGCATGGGTGTGCGATTGTGTTAATTGTCTGTTTACTGCTGTGGTGCGACAACAGAATGTAGTGTTTTCCTCTACTACATTATTCATGGATTCGCGGAGAGGCTCGACTCCGTGTTTGGCACTGGCTTGTTTTGTTTAGCGTCCCCTGTTACACGGCCCTATCCACCCCCACTTCTCAGTATAAATTCTTAATCTACGCCCGCACTCGCTCACAGCCCAAATCTTGCTGGCTCTTCTCCTGCGCCGCAGGCATGATGAGCTGGAAACAAGTTCAGGTGGATCTCTTCTTTGTCCTCACGCTCTGTTTACAGGAGCACACAACGCTGATTAATGGAGATAATCTGATAACGGCTTTTAATGAATAAATTATGACTGGCTGGATCATGAGGCACTGGATTTTCCCCCAAGAGGAAGAAAAAATTTGAATGAGTGCATAAATGCAAGTTTTAACTTCATATTCAGGAGCTGTGGAAACATTGTGGTGGATAGGTGCTCACTGATCTGATCTGTAGATTTGTCCTCCAAATCTGTCCCCAAATATTGGCTAAAAAATGATTCATATTCATGCCGTGTTACACATAAACTGACATAAATCAAATAATGATAGAGAAACATGTTTCACCAAGGTCACTCAGGTACAGTAAAATAGAGAGAGCGTGAAGTCACTCTGGGCTGGAATAAAATCATTCTCCAGAATGATATTGATTGAAACTCCAACCTGGGAGGGGAGGTGGGTCAGACTGGGATTTGATATGGTATTCACCAATATCAAAAGAAGTTCACCATGAACCACAGGTAGCAGAGGAACTAAGCTGAAAATCAATGCTCTGACAAGTTAGAGCCACATTGTCTGAGGCCGATTGTCTTAATTGAAAAACTATCTCAAGTGTGGATAGCAGCACATAAAGAAACAATAATAAATAAAGTTATTGAATGGTACTTTCACAGATACGAGGCGCTGGAACAAGACCATTGGAGGGGAGGAGGGGATCTGGTGGTTGGTGGGCAGGGAGGACAGGAGGGCAGCGGTGAGTAAAACTGATTTTTATTGAACCATTAAATCTCCAGCGCCAAATGTAATTTGAGGTTTTTGTTGCTCTCCCACTATTAGCTGCTAACAACCCCATTGCTCTGGGCCACTGCTGGTAAAAAAAAAAAAAAAAAAAAAGAGCGGTGCGACAAGGGCAAACCAGACCAACACCGTATTCAATCTGTGCAATTATGGTGCCGTTAACATTAGCCCATCTGATTCCTTTATGTTAGGGGCAAACAGATGCATCACTCAGGGAGCTTCCCAATCTCATCAGAGAAGGGACACAGGTGGAGAGTGAAAGCCAAACACCACGGTGTAATATTGTGATGAAGCGACAAGTGAGAGACAGGGTAATAGACAGTGAGGAAGCGATAGGGACAGATAGAGTCTTGATGAGAGTGGGCGGTGTGTGTTTGTTTGGGATTGTGTGTTTGTGTGTGCGACCATGCATGTGTAAAGCTCAGAGGATAAGTGCACATTGAGCGACAAGGGACCAGGCTGCATCACCATAAAATGTAATCTATTAAAGCTTATCCCCGACAAGATCGCTACATCTAAATTCATCTCAGTCTGTCAGGCCCTCTTCTATTCCCAGTGCTGCTGCACCATAATGGGATGTGACAGTACATGTCCTTAGGAATGAGGAAATAAGAAATCTCCATGTCACATAGCCGTTTCATTTTCATACAGCCACCGGCCACATAAAGACACGGAGCAGCTGGGCAAACACACTAAACAAAGTGCACAGGATTAATACAGTGCATTATGGACCTTTGTGTACAAGTGCGTGCAGCTTTTCAAGGTTAATTTATTTAATTGTTCCCACATTGACACATTGTTCCCGCTTTTTCATTTAAGGGGAAAATTCTATTATCTTTTCTGACCCTTCCTGACCTTTTTGACAATGTCAAAGTCCCTGTCAATCACAGATTCTCATGTCGTCTTATCAGACTAAAGATCTTTCTGCTTCATTCCTGGAACAAATTGGTCTTTGAAAGCTGCTCTTTTAATATCATGTCAATCTCTGAGATCTCTCTTCAGAGAGACACTATCACAATATCACAGGGTCTTGCTTTAAAATATATCAACACGCTCTGCTGGCCTCAGGTCAGCAGGAAGGCCGTCCCAGAGACTCTGACAACAGTTCTGACTCTCGGTATAATTAAAAGGCTGCAACAAGAAGACCAGAGGGTTCGAGAGGGTTCATAGGATAAAAGCAAATCTGATAAATAGGTTGGACCAAGACCATTAAGAGCTTTATAAACCAATAAAAGGATCTTAAAATCAATTCTGAAGCAGACAGGCAGCCAGCGCAGAGACTTGAATACTGGTATATTGAGAGCTTATTTCTTAGCCAACACAGCTGCAGCAGTTTTAAAAGCACTTCTAGTTCAGATATGTATTTATAGGAAAACCAGGAAAATCTTCAGGTGTGCAGTTGTGTCTCTGTGTCGGCTTGAGAGAGAAATGACTGCACTGTGGCAATGTTTCTCACATGATAAAATCTATTCTTAGTTATGTTAAAGTGACTCTTAAAACTGGCACTGAAAGGACAGGAATTTAATGCCAGTTGTTGCAGTATGTCTCTCCAGGCTTCAGTGAAGACCAAAAACTCCAGTTTTGTCTTGATTCAGCTGCAGAAAATTCTCTGCCATCTGTGACTTGGTATCTACAATACAGTCAGAAAGAGCCCTGATTGGCCATCAGTGTCATCAGTGCAACTATGGCAGTTGAGGCCCTGTCTCCTAAAAACATTTCCAAGTAGCAACTTGAGTATAAGAGAAAAAAAACCCTTGAGGAAAACATTTCATTTCATTGCTTTATGATGAATATTCATCTATACTTACAAAAGTTTCAATTATTATGATAAAATTCAAACCAATTAAAAACAGAAGTAGAGAGGACAAGGTAAAACTTTTCCAAATGGACTGAGTGTCCAACAAAGTCTATGCTTAAAGGAGAAGTTCTGTTTTTTGCAACCTGGACCTTATTTCTAGCATAAAATATGTTCATTTACTCACCCATACAATTTTGGTGTGACTTGGAGTCCTTGGAGATATTTAGATCCATTCGAGATCCACGTATATTCATATAATGGGAGTGATGGGGCATCGTCAGTGCAGCCTCTAAATAAGACATTATCTGCCGTGAAACTCGTTCATTTCACCAATATTTTGTTATGAATCTCCAGAACTATTCCCCTGAGAGTTCGGAGCGGTTTGGAGTTGCCTTGTTATTGTCGTCCGTGGTTTTTTACACATGTTTTTACTAACCTGCACGGCTCATTCACTCCATGCTCTGAGATGGTCGGCTACACAGAATTTGCTACAGCTAATAACATGGTTTGTTTTTTCATATTTCCAAATTGTCCAGACAGAATGACTAGTTGGACAAAATTCAGCTTCCACTGGCAGAGCATGGAGTGAGTGAGCCGTGCTGCAGTGGTGCACAGCAGTGACGTCATCGAAGTAGTTAGGCTAGTAAAAACCCCTGTAAAAAAACCCGTAACAATAACAGGGCAAGTCCGAACCGTTCCGAACTCACAGGGGAATAGTTCTGGAGATTCATAACAAAATATTGGTGAAATGAAGGAGTTTCGTGGCAGATAATGTCTTATTTAGAGGCTGCACTGACGATGCCCCATCACTCCCATGATATGGATACACGCAGATCTTGAATGGATCAAAATATCTTCCGAAGGACTCCAAGTTACACCAAAATTGTATGGGTGAGTAAATGAACCTATTTTATGCTAGAAATAAGGCCCAGGTTGAAAAAAAACAGAACTTCTCCTTTAAGTCAAGCAGTCCTCATACTAGTCTCAGTACTATGATTAGTATGACGGATAGATTGTTACTTTTCAAAATGATTGTGAGAGTTCATAATTTCATTTAACATTTACATAGAAAAAGCAGTTTGGATACTGACCTGTAGTGATCAGGTTTGGAGACATCTATGTTGTTTCTCATTTAAAAGTTTTGTTATTGCTAATATAGAGTAAGTAATCATTCACAGTGTTCCTACCAGTCTTACAGAGAGTTTAGACCATCATTGAACTCACAACACAAGAAGTTATAATACACCCTCTGAGCAGAGCACTGGAAACTACACTGATTAGAAAATGATGAGAAGCAGCCTGCAGGATTGCTTTAGCTGCTCCAGGGTCTTCATGATGTGTGTTGAAAGGGCTACTGGCCCTACGTAGGCACCAAAGTAAGACTTGAAGTTTTCAATAGGACTGAGACCCCCCCTCCTGTCTGAAGGCTAAAGTTGAAGCAACAGGTCGCTTTCCATCTCAGCAGAAAAAGGGTGGAGTTTGATGCTGAACTCTGAATGTTTCTCGTAAAAAAACAGCTATTGTTGGCAAGTAGCTACAGCAAAACTTACAAGTAGCTCTGGCAGTAGGGGCAGTAGGGAACACACCCATCTGCAGAGAATAATTCATTTACAGTGTTAAGTCAATCTTCATTAAACCTGCTATGAACCGCTTTTAAAAATGGGAATAGGATCTAATGAGCAGGTTGTGAGTTTTAATTGGAAAACGAAAGCTTCTCAACATCAACCAGGACATATTTTGCCTGTTTTTCTTCATATAAAAACAAATGTTCTGGGATTTTAAAACTCATTTGCTGACATAAAGACAAACTGTGATTTGGGGTTTGTTTCAATTGTTGATCATCTCTTTAGGCTCGTTTTGAATGTTTAAAGTATTGTATTGTAAATTTCCAGCTGTTCACGGAAATTCTGATAGTAACTAATTTATTCTTTCTCCTGATGTGTGCACTTACACCCCTTCGTTCTCACATTCCTCACAATCAAATCTGAGATTACGAGGGTCGACAGAGGAGCAGGCTGACAGCAGTGACAGAGGTGTAAACCTCTGCACAACTCGAAACCTCACTGTCACTGTTACTATCAGGATGATCAGGGAGATTCAACTGAGAGTTTCCATCACCCACCTGCTGGCTTTACCTTTAGAGTTAGGACTGCAGGGATTCTGTCTTATCTCCTGTCTTTGTCGTCCTACGCTTTATGAAATGCCTCACATCAGTGAGGTGTAATCACCAAACTCTTTCTCTGTTGCTACCCTACAAAAAATACTGCTACACATTCACAGCACTATCGAGCTCTTATTGAAATAAAGGTTTCAGAATTTGACAACTGTTGCCTTAAAACCCACATCAAGTTGTTTACTTGCTTAAGTTTGTTTACACACACGGGAAAGTGTTTCAAGATCTCAGCAAATGCCTTCTCATTAAGCCCAGATCCTCTTAGCTACAGTGGCAATGCCTGTCAAGCTGGTAGAGATAATGGTGTCAGTTGAAACACCTGCATTTCATGTCTTTCTTTCTTCTTTTTTTCTTTTTCAAAGCACGAGTCCTTAATTTTACACAGTGAGTGACAAAAGCTGCTTCACCACCATTTATACCAGCTGAGGCAGCAGCTGTAGCCAGTAGATTTTTTTTTAGCAGTAGATAATAATTTGGTAGGAAATACTGTCTCCAACTGACTTGGCTGTTTCTGGTTTGCTCTTTTTAAATGGGAATGTTATAAAATGGGTCTTGAATACAAGCGTTTACTGAATGACCTTAAGTTGATTAGGGGTGTCTCCGAATAGTCGGCTATTTGAGGATTCGATTCGTAGAGGTCTGATTCGACTATCAACCTCGTCATCGAATTGACGCAAAATGTGTTTATGAAAAAAATATTGTACCATTCTGACTATATGGGGGTGCTCACTGCTGCTCAACTTTTCTTGTTTTCTTATTGGTTTTCTAATAATATGGCCTATTTTGATACAAATATCACATTGGGTGCTCGAGCGCCGGAGCACCTCTCTCTTTCTCTCCCTCTCTCTCTCATGTTGTTTTCCTTCGGTGGAGGGAAAATAATTTAATTCAGGCCGAAATTTTTTTCTATTCAACCGAGTGACGTGGTCTCTGTCTATTGATCGCGCAGCACAGCACCTGTATACACACAGTCACCCACCACACACAAAAAACAGCGCTGTCCATGGTGCTGTGACACTCAACCCCTGGCCCTGAATCGACTATACAAGCACTGATGTGCATTTCATGCCCACACAACGATGAGACCATACTCGTCATCACTACGCCATCATCAAAAGAGAGACGGTGATGTCATGCACGCTAATCACTAATGAGTGACATAAGGAAAAGGATGGATGAAGAATGTCCTGTTAGTGTTATCTTATGTCAACTGAAGAATTAAATTAGTTTCTTTGAGTGTTTTAGCTCTTTTCTCTGGGACTGAAAAAGACGCACATGAGATAATGAATCAATGAGGGAAAAAACAACATGATTCAACAATTAGTCGACTAAAGGCAAAATCTGACCAATCAGATTCCACTAGGAAAATCCTTAGTTGAGGACACCCCTAGAGATGATATTGTGTTGAAACATTAAAACTGAAGTTGAATGTCCTGATAATAAGCGACAATCCTCAACAGTTGATGATCCATGTAGACAGCACAGTAATATTTCCTACCACAAAGTAAAATATGCAGGTTAGGTTAACTCACGACCCTAAATTGTCTGTAGGTGTGAATGTGAGTGTGACAGATGACTTTACATGTCAACTCTGTTACCGCCCCCTCCAGGTGTACCCCGCCCCTGCTTCCCTGTGACCTGAATGAGAAAACATGGTGACTACTGAATAAATGATAAGGAATAATGTAAGATCAGACTGTAATTTCATTGAAAAGTAGCATATAGAAGAGCAGACAAACACACTGTTTAGTCCAATTTAACCTGAAGAAATGCAGACCTTGACAAGCCCCTCATGCCTGGTTATGGCTGATAAGCTTTGATCAGACTATCGGTGTTCAGGGGAGGGGTTTAGCAAACAGTCAATTACTTTGGTGGATCCAATTTTATCATAACTTATAGGTATTATGGTCATAAGTGGAACTGTCCTTTCAGTCTCCTCTGCTTTCAGTTTCCAAGGAAGAGATCTTAAATATGACTGAATTGCACCTCTACTCACGTAATGATCCAACTGTCATTAAACGTCCTTCAAAACTGAAAGTTCAATTGCAAAGAAATGTGTTATCTAAAAGAACAGCAGGCAGCAGCCACTTGCTCTCTCTCTGTTTTTTTTCTCCCGCAGCCTTGTCGCTCACCTTCTCCCCTTCCTATTGTCCTCTGTCAATGCATCCCACTCTGTCAATCTGCCATGCAGCGAGTGCCTTGAAACAATGCACCAATCATTGCACAGGGAGCGTGACTCGCGCCTCCTCTCCTCCTGTAGTCCGGTGGGATCGGCTGCTGCTCCGTGCTCCGGGCTTTCCAGACAACAGCCAGATCCTCGGACCACTGTGTGGCTGCCAGGAGCAAAGAGCTCTAATGATCGCCCACTGCCACTGAAGCACAGCCAGGGACACACAGGCTGCCTGTAAAAACCAGAGCGCTTACACTGATAGAGGAGAGGAGTGGGGGAGGGAAAAATCACAATTTCTGTATTTTTCAGAGGAGTGTTGAGGGCTATGTGTCTTCCACAGTAATCATCCTATTTAAATTCAATTGGAGAAGATCTTTATAGCATGGCCGTGTCCTTCAGAGTGCCTTCTCTTGTGAAGAATGTACTTAATGTTGAGGTATTGCTGGTGCAGCTTCTTGCAGACTACTGCGCAGGATGACTCAGTGGTGAACTGTTTTGCTACATATACTCTCTTGCCGTTCAAACTGCACCGCGGGATGTGTTGGGAATGGTAACCTGGGCTTCCTCAAGGAAAAAAAAAATTAAATTCACTTTCCCCTTTTCATTCATGCTTTATTTATGTCTACCTCTGTCTCTATCTCTCACCCTGTCTCTTCCTCTCAGTTCTTCAAATTTATAATTACCCTCACCTTTTCTCTGCCTTTCGGTGTCCTCGCTCTACCAGCCTTAATTTCCCCGCCTGATGGACTCTCCGTTGTCTCTACCATCTGGCCCCTCTTTTCCCTGTACCCCTCTGTCACCTGCTTTTTGTCTAAGTAAGGGAAGCCTTTTAGTTCCTTATCAAACTCTCATGAATTATGAACATCCACTGTCCAGTGGCCTGGACAGAAACACACCTCACTGTCTGCCTGCTTCTCTGTTGAAGCACCTCAGAGAGGAGAGCTACTGCAATCCAGTCAGAAACACCTTGTTCTGTAGACCTTTGGGATGAATTATTTAAGATGCAGTGACCCTCCACCCACCTCTTAACTAGTGTGTGACGCACACACATCCCCCATCTATGTGCCAAACCTCAGCTCAAACACACAACCAGCTCTGTCATAAGAGAAGCCTTGTCAACACCAAAGAGAAGCCTGCAGACTGACTCCCGGTCAGAAGTTTGACCTGATGAAGGTTCATCTGAGATCTAAATGTTGTGTCTTTGAATAACTTGGCAGTTTCCCTGGCACTGGGAAGCATCACTGTATAATTACACACAGGAAAAACCTTGTTTCCATGGTGTACTTCTGGGCTGCACTGAATATGCCATATCTGGGACATTAGAATAATTCATATAAAGAGTACATCACTAGGGGTAATGGCCTCTTCTAGCATTACATTTACACAAATCCATGCAACACACATGATTATGATATGTTTTATGTAATGATTTTCATGTTGTACTATTTTTATCCCCCAGGTGGCAGAGCTACCTGAGTGACCCCCAATTTAACAGAAATATTTCTCAAGACATTTCACTTTTCACACCAAAACCTTTCCACCTCAGCCGCAGAGTCAGAGCTCAGACGACAACATTGGCTGCTGGTCAGACCACCACTCCTGCCACCACTGAATGGATTGACGTAACATTTAGAGTGTGTGTTTCCTGGATGATGTTTCCTCGTGATAATTGCCTGACTTATCATCAACACCACAAATGTTATTCTTTATTCTATTTTATGGATTTCGATGTGGTTCAGGTCATGCTCCCAGTAGAAGGTTTGGTAATTTGCACTTTCATCCAGCCCTGTCATCGGGTCAACATTTCAGTCTACCCTGCACTTATACCCGCAGAGTCCTTTTCCACCAGCCTTTCTTTAAGTACTAAGAAGCCAAATTAACACTCTGCTCTACTAAAAACATGGAAAACATCACCTGCTACACATCAGCATGTTAACACTGTCACTGCGAGCGTATCTTGTTATTGCATTAGCTGAGGTCTCTGCCATGACTCACTACAGAGCCGCTAGCTCGGCAGAAACTTCACAGTGGAAAACAGAAACGGACCTCACTGTATCATTAGACTTAATTTATCCAAATTTGTCTAACCTTGGCCCAATACTAAAGAAAAGTAAACCTTTCACAATTTACCAACCACTTGGCAAAGTGAGCAAGGCTGAGAAACACATTTAGATCTTAATATCGGGTAATAAAATTTAAGATACACCATAAAATTATTAAATATATAACTAATAAAAAAAGTCTAACTCATTAAAACATTTTACACTGTATCTACTGTATGTTGTCAGTGTTCCTGCAGTCCTGGTTACGACATTACTTGCTTTCATCTAGCCACGCTGCCTCATTTTAGCTTCAGTGTAGCTTAGTGGTAACTGTTAGCACGGCTTTTAATGGCTCCTGCTGTTTTAAGAAAACAGAGATGGGAGGCCAGGACGGAGAAAAAAAACTAGAACTGTCTTTTGTGTGACAGAAAACAAGTGTTAAAAAGAAAAATGTGGGGTGGTTTTTCAGGGCCTGATCTTTCTTTATCATAAAAACAGGCGAGGACAGAAACATCTAACATTATGGTGACATTACTATAGCCAATCAGCTACCTAGTGTCACCAGACAAAATATGGCTGCAAGCAGTGCGAATGCAAAGTAAGTCAGCTAACGAGATGAGCTGAGCTGCTGGCAAATACATACAGATGATCCCTCGTCTTAGGATTCGAGTCGGGTGCTGTGCATAGAAAGAGTTGAGAGCTCCAGTATGGATTAGTGGGGCTGGAAGTTGCTTATGCTCTTCAGGAGAACACAGAGCAGCGCCACACTGGATTACACAGCTGGGGAAAAGGTTACACACTTCAATGCGTGTGTGAGAGGCATGAACAGAAAGAACAAGCTCTCAGCAGCAAGGATAATTAGAGAAATCTACCTTTCCTCTTCCTGACAGTACAGTCAGACAGGTGTTCCTGTGTAGGCTGGCTGGGAAAATCATTGTGCTCTGTTTACTTGGATCAAAGATCCAGTCCCTGGCCCTTCCTCTGTACGTGCAGTGTTTCTCCACTCATGTCACCAAGACAAATTTCTGTGTATTTATTGTAATTTCTTAATTACTGTGCCTGAGAGGCTGGTCTTAATTAGCAGTGAGAAAGAAGTTAATCACAGTGTCCTGTTGCTTGTTACTGAATGCGATTTGGATTGTAAGCAGATATTGTAGTACAGACAGCAATTCAATTACATTTTGTAATGATCATGGCCAGTGCACTAATACCATACCTTCATAATGCTTGTGATCAAGTGGAATCTGACTCAAGACACAGAAGAAGAGTTAGGTCTTTAATTAGGGCCAGGCATGATAAGTAGGGTCTATCTTAAATAGCAATCATTATGATGTTGAGCGATGGAATGGATTCAGTTAAGGATAAGATGATATTCTGGATTTCTCTAATTGCCCCATGAAAAGACTAAAACCGAGTATTGCCTGTGTAGCTACCATTTAATATAGCTCTGCCATAGAATGTCAGTTTATCTAAATACTAATAAAACATATCATTGAGCCACACTGTTACACTGTTGTTTATTACTGATTCAGTCCCACATGCACTGCCCCGCTGCTGTAAAAATGTGCAAAAATCCACAGCTAAAAATAGTCCCCAAGAAACATAGCAATGTTCACTGGTGTTGAAAAATGTTAGCTGAATATAACAACCAAGGACTCAAGGAAGTTTTATTGTCATTCTGGTCATGTAAAACCAGGAAGAGACTGAAAGGCAGCACTCAGGTCTCAGTGAATAGCATACTCAATCTGCTGTCAATAAAAGACTATCATAGTATAAAAGAATATCCAAATAAATAAATGAGCAGTATAAAACTATTTAAAAGGCACCTCACTGCAATAAATAAACAATAATGCCCAATGTTTTAGGAATTTATTCTTGAGTGATTAGTATTTGAAAAGGAAACTATAGCACTCTGCAGTCTACACAGCAGAAGAAGTACTTCAGTAGAAGTGAAAACTGTGCTTAGTGCAGAGGGTGGGGCTGCCTCTGATCACATTCAGCTAATGTAAAACCCTCAGACGTCCTTAGATCCAGTGTCTGGTTGGTTTGTTCTGGGATACTGTTGAGACATCGCCATACAACATGGAGGGCTTTATGGCAGAACCTGGGCACTATATAAATATGAAGGGCCCATTCTTTTTGTGGTGATTATCCACTTGATTCTGACTATCATATCACATTTCTGCCAATAGATCGCATATAAGCCAATATACTGTATTTCCTCTGATTCTGACTCACATCAAAGAAGCAAAAAGATCTCCTTCCACTGTAGTCTTTCTTGTCTTTCCTCTACAGCTGCAGTCACAGCGCACCGGGCCTGATAAGGCATTAATATTCCAGGCCTGTGGAGCAGGATCAGCCTTCTCTATTGTAATTACTGCGGTCCACTCCCGCTCCACATCTACAGCAGGTAGCTATTAGACTGAACCGAGTCAACAAGCTAGCCATTTCAATGCAGCAATCAGTAGAATCAGAAGGAATCTGAATCTGAATACATAATGAGCATCATGATGTAAGAGAAACGAGATATAACACATACACACAATAAATGACATGCATATTAAAGACAAGTACCTGGAGAAGGCAATGCACAGAAACATAATGCAGGACTGCAAATACTTATACACAGCTGAATGTATATATGGTACTCTTTGTCTAAGCTGCAGTGATGCTGTCCTCCACTAATGCAGCCTGGACACTGAATTCTGTGAACAACCACTGAAAACTGGAAAAGAAACCTACAGCAAAAGCTTTATATTTATGCAATGGAGGCGAGCTAATGTGCATTCTGAGTTCGACTCCATACTGATAACAGGGTGTTTGTGCGGGAGTGTGTGGGAGAAGAAGACTGCAGAAGGAGTGGGTGGGCAGACGCAGTGATGAACTCAAGAGGTGAGTATGAATGAGGAGTGAGGATTCCATATTTCTGCTGTCATAGTACCAATGACTACATGCATTGTGGATAGTGTGAATGCAGCATCATCCTTTGTATAATGTATGGAGCTACAGGGCTGGAATGCGTCCAGAGAAAAAACACAAGGTGGGGATTTGTTATACAGGTGCACACAACTGCACCACAGCTGCGTGTCTGCAGTCTCATTTTATAATTATAATGCAACTGAGTTACAGACCTAAGACAAAGCTTCAGATTTAACATAACCTATAACATACATGGTGTTCAGCTGTAGTCAGTGTAACCCACGACAAACTTGTGAAATTTATGACTTCACCTACTCCCAACCCCATGAATCTGTAACTTCAATCCAAACATGATGGGTTTTAACATCATTGTGATTTGTCTTGAGTTCATTTCGTTCTATTCGTTGGTTTCAAAAAGCAAGAAACTTACAACTCCAAAGAGCTCAGAAACACATAAACTCTCATTCCTGAGGACAGAACCTTACACATAATATTCAAACCCCCACATTGTGATACAACAAACCAAACTAAAGGAAGGTCATCGACATCCTTGGAGCATCATTAAAGTGGACCTGTTCATCTCATGTACCTGTTTGCCCTTTAGTTCTGTTGTATTTTGCACTCACACTGGCTCATTGTAAACACGAACTTATATGGACTGATAGGCATCACACTCACTGCACTTCGGTCATGGCCATTGCTGTGATTATTGCTCATCAGAGAAACTGAATGGTCTGGTCCAAAGAGCTCACATAGAAAACAATATTGCTCCTAAAAATGTGCATTGTGTGTTGAACTTTCAGACCTGCTCTGTTTCCTCACCACATCTGTAATCTTTATTTGTTGGCTGGAATAAAACCTCAGTGGCCTCTGCATGTGTGTTTGTCATACACTACACTATGGATTAGTGCTACAACACACAGTATGTTTCCAGTCACAGTCAAGCAGTCATATTGAGCAAAGAATCACTATATAACCGATCAATCATCGACATGCAGGCCCACACTACACAGTTTTAGAGAATCTGTTAATACAGCCGTGGCCAAAAGTTTTGAGAATGACACAAATATTAATTTTCGGTCTGCTGTCTCAGTTTTTATGATGGCAAATGGCATATACTCCAGAATGTTAGGAAGAGCGATCAGATGAATTGCAATTAATGGCAAAGTCCCTCTCTGCGATGAAAATGAACTCAATAAGAGAGGCTCAATTGTTGTGAAGAAGGCTTCAGGGCACCCAAGAAGGTCCAGCAAAGCACCAGCACTGTCTCCTAAAGGTAATTCAGCTGCAGTATCGGGGCACCACCAGTGCAGAGCTTGCTCAGGAATAGCAGCAGGCAGGTGTGAGTGTATCTACATGCACAGTGAGGCCAACACTTTTGGAGGATGGCCAGGTGTCAAGAAGGGCAGCAAAGATACCACTTCTCTCCAGAAAAAACATCAGGGACAGACTGATATTCTGTAAAAGGTACACAGACTGAACTGTTGAGGACTGGGGTCAAGCCCTTTTCTCTGATCAATCCCCTTTCTCATTGTTTGGGGCATCTGGAAAAAAGCTTGTCTGGAGAGGAAGAGGTGAGTGCCACCATCAGTCCTGTGTCATGCCAACAGTAAAGCATCCTGAGTGGAGTTGCCTCGCAGCCAAGGGAGTGGGCTCACTCACAATTTTGCCTAAGAACACAGCCATAAATAAAGAATGGTACCAAAACATCCCCCGAGAGCAACTTCTGCCAACCATCCAAGAAACTTGATAAACATGATGTAACTGTCAATAAAAGCCTTTGACACTTATGAAATGCTTGTAAGTATACTTCAGTATACCATAGTAACATCTGACAAAAGATCTAACTTTCTGAAAACCAATACTTGTGTCATTCTCAAAACTTTTGCCTTATGCATGTCATGAAAACAAAATTTCAAAAGAACGCAAGCTAGTAGAAACAGGATCACTACACTGTTGTTGTTTTGTACAGAACATAAGTACAAAACATGTCTTTTTAAACTCTGCTTTCTTTTCACACTAGAAACAGATCCACACCACTTTTCCTGGGCAACGACCAGACCGATATTTAATCTGCAGCGGGGCTCGGCTGACAGCTTTCACACCGGCACAAATGGCTGAGTGCGCAGTTCGTTTGAACGGCACCAAAGAGGTTTGGTGTGAAGCACCCATGAGGACCCACGGAGACCTTCTAAAGCTTGAACACCACATGAACTAAAAGCCGTGTACATGTGTGTTACTGTGTCGGCGTGCGTGTTTGTGTCTCATCGTGTGAGACGCACACATCTCGTCAAAATAAGCAGCTTATATTGTTTCAGTAAATCCAAAATTATGGACACTCTGTGGGAGGACTTGTAGCTGCTATGCCAAATTTACAGCTTTGCACAGCGCGGTAACAGATACAACAGGAGAGATGAGGGGGGGGTTGAAAACTACTATTTCCACATGAGGAATAACAATAATTAGAGAGAAATATACAGAGATAGATACCCCACTGTTGAGAGGGGAGCACAGCGTTACTGTAATTATAACTTGTGAAAGCTGGTGCTCTTGCAGCAGATTCCATCTTGAGCAAACACTGTTGGTGCAGTAAAAACTCCAATCTCATTGATCTAAGAATTCTAATTGAGGGAACGCCAGACACTCCACAGATGGTGCAACATGCAAACACACTGCAGAGCAATTAGAAAAAGTAGTTTCTTCCGCTCCTTTTCGCAAGTATTAGAGGATACTGTTTCCCCAAAACATGATGTGGATGGAGCTGATAAAAGAACGGGAAGTTAGAGGAAGGGGGAAAGACGCAGAGGAGGGACAGCAGTGAAACGGGATAAAAAGACGCAATTTCACATGACAAACGGCAGATGCGATTTTCGGCATTCAGATTTCGTTCAACAAATAAAGAATATCGGCAAACGCCGATGCGGGTTTCAAGCTGTCATTGTAGCTGTCACACAGACTACAGCGCAGGTGCGACATCTGTTCACAGCTCAGCACGTATATAAGTCAAATTCCACATCAAACCAAGCAACACAGTGCAGCAGAGAAAGAGAAACGGTAAGTGGCTCTTTTTTCTATCTCATTGGCCACTTCAAGCGCTTCACAATACAAACTACCACTCATACTCATACAATGATTTTTCTGTTTTTGTATCACATACACAGCTCTCACATGCCAGCAACACATTAGGCACAATTTGGTTCTGTATCTTGTCAAAGGAAACTTCAGCATGTTGACTGGAGGAGCCACAGCATTCACATCATATCCTGAGTTACAGCTGATGATAGCAATGATGCGAGTATAATTCTATTATTCTCATTTTGCTGCACAGATTTCTATGGGTTTAGGATGTCATGTCAACAGCTGTGTGACATCAGTTTGCAGGGACCCTGTGGTTTACCAGAAAGTCTGTCCGCACATCGCGGTGTATCAGATCAAGTCAACACAGTCGGTTGTTTATTCTCACATTTTTCTGCATGCCTGTCATACCCCACCAGCCCTGACCT
>OMNW01018969.1:0-10477 GCA_900303245.1 Selene dorsalis | reverse complement strand
CTACTTTTTATAGCTTGTTTTTCATTTGTTTACATGCTGATGTCTTCAGCTGCTTCTCACTTAGGTAAGTTGACACAAATTCTTACAAAACATCACTTTTGTAATGTTTGTAATGCTACTGGATTCCTGTCTGTAAAGCTACATTAATAATGTTGGGATTCAGTGCACTGCTTGTTGATGCTGTAGGTTGCGATGAAGGGTTTTTTATTTCTGCTAAGAGAGAGCAAAATGTTTTAGAAGATGTTCTGATATGTAAATTCACCTGGAGTTGAACAGCATCAGGTAAGGATAAGAGCGCTGGGCTATGAACAGATACAATATCTGACAAAACACTCTCCTTTAGAGAGGCCCAACAATTTTAAAAAGTGTGCCGGATGACTTGAGATACATTTCTGGTTAACATATAAATGGCACAGACTACCTGGATGTTTCTTGGCATTACGACTATGATGAAATGATTCATCTTGATGGGATTTGAGAAAGGCATATTCTCTTACATCGCAGTAGCTGAAGCGGGACAAAAAGAAAGAAAGACACCTCTCTTCTGTACAGGAATTATGTTTAACCCAAAAGCCCAAGGCCAAAACTGGATACCCAAATTTGAAAAGATATGCCAAACAAATGACTTTTTAACAGTTACCTAAAAAGTTTGTCCTTTGTCAGCATAACCACTGCAGTTACACAACACACACAGTGGTGACAGTATCCTGTGAGTGGTTTTTGTGACAGTGATGTAAAACACTGAACCCTAACCTTGAAGTCACCCATAATTGGAATTTTGCTGTTATGCAGTAATATTCACTGACATTCAACTGGTATCGGCTTTTATTCTGAAAGGTTAAATACTTCTTTCACGCTGCACATTGCAGAAAAAGCACAGGTGAAATTGATAACAATAAAAACAACTACATTCCATGTAGGTAATCTAAATCCAGAGTCATGGCATTGCACATGTTTCACCTGATCTTTTCATGCCATTGCAAGTCACTTGTAATGGCAAGTCTGCTTCGAAAAATAAGCAGTGCAATATATGAAACCAGTTAAATATTCAAGACTTGTGCTGTTCACAGCTTCCATTTAAAAGACCTTGGCTATTAAATCAACAACTTGGAGGTAGGATCGTTGCATTATTGACTGGCAAAAGTTTGATCCAGGAAAAAAAAGGTTTTCTCTGGCATTTGAACTTAAATTTAAACTGAAGCGAAAGTTATGTTAACTAATATAGTTTACTTTAGAGTAAATCAAATGACTTTCTGTGATCTTAAATAGGTCAACTGTTACAATGGACATTTCACTGTAAGCCACACACAAAGTCCGAATGTTGGTAATTAGCTGGTAAACAAAGCTGAACATCTTCAATGCCTGTTTTTTTTTGGAGTTGGTAGATAACACAGAGCTAAAACTGTCTGTGTGGATATTGTTGCTTCGCATTGTTGCTGGACATGAGCGTGGGCAATTATTTGCTGCCATTTTAGCCACAGCAACTTGTGTCAATGAGCTTGTGTATTTGACACATTGACTGAGTTTCTGCAATGGCAAAGACTATAAATTAGATTCCAAATGTAACTGGAAAGCTTTTCTGATATCAAACTATTACAGCACAGATTGTGCTGTTGTTTATTCTTCTGGCTATTTGTTTGTGACAGCAAATCAGCAACAGGCTTCCATGTGCAGAGGTGCACCACAAACAGCTTTCTTTTAATGTGTTGCGCTGTCTTGAATAGCCAATGTTGTTAGTTTACAATGACGTTGTCTTTAAAATATTCAACATCTTTAAACTGTGTTCACATGTTGAATAAGATTTAGTTTTAGACATTTGAGAAGATCTTTGGTAAATTAGTCAAACGCCTCTGGAATGAGTGGATATAACATTTTTGTAATTTTTTTCTGTTATGAAATAAGCTTAATGCAGTTTCATGCACCCTCTCTTGCTGTGTATCACTGCACATTCCAAGCCACACTGATCCAAAAAACATGATTCACAAGGGAACTTAACTGTAACCTGATACAGAATTTTAATGCACATTTACAAAGAACAGGAGGAGATACAGCTGCCCTATGGTAATATTCAAGCTAATTCACACAACAATGTGAATCACTCAAAACACTCCACAAACAATTTGAATAAGAATATGTTAATCCTCATCTTGTAATTTGGAACTTTTTTGTTTAAATGTATTTAGGCAAACGGTAACAAAGTGGAGAGCAGGGAAATCTAAACTGCTGCAAAGTTATTGATAGTAGCAGACTGAGAAACAAATCACTCCCCAAATGATAAGTGCAAACAGATTTACATGACATTGACATAGTAACAGTGTGAGATACATAATACATGCAGAGCCTCTGGCTAGATGCCAGATACTGAACAACAAGCCACAAAGTCCATCTGTTTTTTTCATCACGAAGACCTAGTGCTTAAAGCAGAGTTAGCAATCAGACTTTGACATCAGGGCAAAAACGTTACAAATGCCCCCCAAAAAACATGATGCACCCCTAAAGCGTCTGATATGCAACTTTCTCACTGCATACCAAGGTGCATTTTTCATACTCTTCATACTCCGTTGCTTGCTCAACACGAAGCAGTAAATTAACACCGCGTCGTTGATGTGAAGTTTTATTCTCACTGATAAAAATGATCTTAAATGAAAAATATTTTAGTTCTCTGGCATGAAACTTTCAAGCCATCTAATTTTTATCCAAGCCTCCCCTCCACCATTTGATCAATTATTAGAACAGAACATGACTAGAGATACAAAGTGGACACAAGTCTACCTCTTCAAGTCTTATAGGTCCTCGAAAACTCATGAAAAACTGCTACAACTCTGCACTTGCATCTGCTTGCACAGATAAAGTGAACTTATATAAAGCTGCATTAAAATAATAAACTTAGTAGCCAACAACTCTGTCATAAGCATTAGGGGATGTAGATATGATAGTTTAAAGAACAAACAAACAAAAAGAGGCATTTGTGAAGAATGCCCAAGTGCTGCAAAGTTCATTGAGGAAGTTTTTCCTCCATAAGATTTTTTTTTGTAAATCCCTGGACATAACTTCATTGATTATATATGCAGAAGAATCCATTTTACGATTTAAGAAAAAAACAAAACAAACAAAAAAACACATGGGACTCGAGTGGCTATATATTTGATACAGAGGCTCATTTCTTTATTTAAAGCTGCCATAGATGCATCTTTGAAATAAAGCAAACAAATTCGCGGCAAAACATTTAATTTGAAATAATACCTCTGCATGAAATATCTGGGTCTTGTATTTTTTTCACGAAAACACAAGGATTAACTCTTTTATACAAAGTAAGACCATGGGAATAAAATATTTCATTCATGTCATTGAACAATAGCCTTCCATCTTTGAACACACAGAAACCCGTGGCAGATATCACTCTCAACAGCAGCACCCGCTTTCTGGCTGGAAAGGGCTTTATAAATTGCGCAATGTCGTTGCTAATTTCAAATCTGCTTCTTTCGTTGCTAGTGTTAGCTGATGATATGTGCATAGTTCGAATTCCTTTCGGCCGCGGTCACCAGAATAAATAGCTCGTTAATAAACAGAGCTGTGCTGTACTCTTGTTTGTTATCAAGTCGTGTAACGTTAGTTTTGCAAGCTCATTACGCCAGCCTCGCCCAAATAAAGCTAAATTAGCTAGCCAGTTTGATGAAGGCAGCCTAAACATCGTTAGCTAACTTGGCTAGTTACTGTCGAACCGGCTGAGGCAAGCGGAAAGTTCACCGCGGACTTGCGGATCGTTGTTTGTAAATCTCAGCGGCTCATTGCCTAAGTATACACTTACTAAACATTTAATACAATGAACCACTTTACATCGATATTATCTGCGGGTTTAAACACGTTAGAGTTAAACATCTTGGCTGGCGTTACATCTCATTATCCAACACAGCGTCCGATCAAAGCCTTCAGTCAAAGGGGGAAAAAAACAGGTCTGTCTCGATTGTAACGGTGCAGTGGCGTCTCCAGCTTTAACGTTACTTCAAATGATCTCGCATGTTTTGCTGGCTTCGACTTGGCCAACAAACTTAAAATATTACAACCGCTGTCGAGATATCTTATATCTATGTTCTAAATTTCCGTGCGACACACAAACAAGCCACGTTTTTCAAACACTCGTTCAGAAGAATTGATTTTTTGTTCTAGCGTCATTCCCAAGCCTCACAGCTGGAAGCCTGGATTCATATACCATTGTTTTGCTTGGTTACTTGATCTTGGCATTCCTCGTTTAAAAACTGGTTTTAGCGCGAACATGACCGGTGGTTACGTTTTCAAAGGTTGTTTATCGAGCTACCCCAGTTTCCCTCCCAAAGAGTCAACTTACTTGAAAAAGAAACGTACTCCAGCTCGGCTCCATTTCCACACTTACTAATTCTGTAGGAAACCTGGTAGAAGCCTACAACAAAGCAACCAAACATGGCAGCTGAAACAACTTCCGGTAACCTCAAGGACTGAACCATTTTCCATACTATTTAGGGGGGAGGGTTAAATTTAGTTTGCTAAAAAGAAAAAGTGCAACTGCTAATGCAGCTCATAGAAAAAAGACAAGTAAATAATAACTTTTATGTTCGTTTTTTCTAAAATGTATTGGAAAAAGACATTTTATGAAGCGTTGCTTTCCTTTCACAGAGCTAATTTAGTGTAGTTTGATTTCTAAACACCCCTGTGAATGGTTTTTCGCTGATTCTGCGAGGGGCATTTGTTATAGCCGCCCACTGTCGCATGTGGAGGAGCAATGATTGTGTTTCAGTTACAGTCCGTTTCTTTTTAACAAGGAAACGACGAAATTGGAGAGTGACTCATTCTGCCTGACAAACATTTAATCCCTTTTTTTTTTTTCTCAAATGAGACCTTTTTTTATCTTAACCGGAGCAAGAAATAATCCGCGTGCTCTGCACTTTATTTTCATTCATGGGTTGGGAATGAATGAAAACGTCAGAGCCCATACATTGAACAGCGAATAACCTCCAGTGGATCAGAATAACACACATTCGGGCTAATCCAATGCGATGAATACACCACTTACATTATATAAACTATAAACCTCTGCCAGTACAGGCCTGTTTCCTGCAGATTTTCACATGTATGTATTTGGCCCAGTAATGAATGAGCCTCACCCCCTTGTTTGTCAGATGACAAAAGTATCCAATGGACGAATAGGTTGCTTCTGATGTTGTTTATGATATATTTATTAGATGATTGCAACACTGCATTTTTGAAATATCTAGATTTCTGATTTTGTTAGAAGAACAGGTGGGATATGTAGAAAAATACATTTCTGCTCAGCTTTAAAATACCTAGGAAACAGGAAATGATACTTTTTTCCTGTGTCTCATAAATATATAAAACACATATCCTGTCAGCATTCTTTCTACTCTTAGGTTTATTCATGATTCATCTCTGGACCAAATGCAGTTTTGACTCTAAGGCTAGGTATTTCGTCATCAAATTGTGTAACTAATGATTATCTAACACATCGGGGTGTCAAACCTGGAAGAATGCAACTGACATGCACACTGGAAAATGCACACAGCTGCCTCTTGATATCCTGCTGTTTGACATCTGTCTCAAAGATGATTCATACTTCAGCCTGCAGTCATTTGTTTAAAAAAATAATTTGAAATATCCAGAAAAATATTAATAAAATAACCCTGTCTCTGTGGGAGCAGGATAATACAAGTTTCCAAATACAAGCAGACAATATTAGGAATACAACATGCTGGTCTGCGGTCAAATGACAACTTTAACCTTGTAGACAGTCGAGAAAACAGTACAAAAGTACAGAGTCTCTGGAGTTACAAGAACAGTAAGTAATGCCAGATGACCTTCATAAGCACCATGGGTGAGCTAGAAGCTCAGATATCCAAGACACATAATATTTTTTTGTCATTGCAACATCTCTCATTCAAACTCAGGGAGAAATGTACTGTAGGTCTATAAAAGGTATCAATCCCTTGGCGCCTTTCCTGTGAACAGTTTCCAGGCAACAAAATCGTCGATATTTAAAGCTAATCACCTGGTGTCAAGCAAAGCAACAAGGCTCATATTGCTTGGCAGCACCAGACACTGTACAACACTGGACATAGGGAAGTAGCATATCAAACTATGTTTCATTTTTTCATTATTCATTACCACCACTGTACTGTTATATAAACACATCACTGTTGTTCCACTAACAACTGCTGAATCATTTGACACCACAGCATCAAAATATATCATATGGGCACAGTTATCACTGTGCCACAATTCTTACAATTCAATAATGATTTGTATCTCCAGCCATCACATGTAACGTTTTGTTTTTCAAAGAAGAATTTCTTTCTTTCTTGCTTCATACCTTTTAAGAAAAACAGACTCAGAAAAGGGATGGTTAAAGTTGATTAGGGGCAAAAAAGTAAAAATTAAAATGTTAAAATGTCATTTGGAGATTCTTCACATTACATTTTGAGGATCAGTAAAGTGACACCTGAGTGACAACTGAGACTTGTGTTTCAGCTCTAAAATTTAACTGGAAACAGATCCATGCATGAGTATTGTTGCACACCCTTTCCAGTAGCTTCTTTGAACCCTCTGCTTGTTTGTGAATGGTTGTTCAGTGAAGGTGCCCCCATTGTACATTTCAATCTTTGTCCCACTGTACATTGAAAGCCTTTATTCACATACAGTGCAATGAATGTTTCAGTTAGAGTTAGGGAATATGTGTGGTCAGCCCGTTCGGCCCTCATCCAGCTCAAAAGATACAATAACATCCAGCAACGGGCTCCACTTGAAAATACAGTTATGCAGATTGCTTCCTCTGATATTTTTCCAGTTTTGGATAAGGACGACTCAGATTCTCCAAAGGTAAGCTCAGCCAGAACATTGAAGTTGATTATGTTTTTGGCTTCTTTAGGTTTTTCTCAAAGTAATTTCAAAATAAAACATTGGATCGGGGGTTAAATTATAGTTAAAATGAGAATTATCTTATAATATGAATTTATGTAAATACATGTCTCATTGGGTGTAACCTCTGTTCAGTTACACCTTTAATAGATTATCATATAAAACACTTGGTTTTGATAAATGCAGCTGATCATTTAAAATCCATAAAAAAATCAAAGTAAACTGAAATCTGTACCCAATCTGACATATGAACAAGAGACAATGACACACCGAGAAAGCTATTTTATTCTATTTACTTGCAAAGCATAGGTCAGTATTCAAATCTAGATCATATCTGAAAGTTACATATGTGCAAATACATCTGGTTTCATGCACCTGCTTTCTGGGTGAGACTTCTGGGTCATATTTAGGGCATTTTTCTTCTTAGGAGGGCAACCTTGCTTCATTATAAGATGGTTATTGATACAAACTTTATGCCTGGCCACTGTAAATAATGTTTTTATTGTTGTGTTTCCTCAGAAATGGGAGACTGGTCCATTCTTGGCCGCTTCCTAACAGAGGTTCAAAACCATTCCACGGTGATTGGTAAGATATGGCTGACAATGCTGCTCATTTTCCGTATCTTGCTTGTGACCCTGGTGGGGGATGCTGTCTACAGCGATGAGCAGTCCAAGTTTACCTGCAACACCCTTCAACCTGGATGCAACAATGTGTGCTATGACACCTTCGCCCCTGTCTCACATTTGCGCTTCTGGGTATTTCAGATTGTTCTTGTATCCACACCTTCTATTTTCTACATTGTCTATGTCTTGCAAAAAATTACCAAGAATGAAAAGGTAGAGGTCAAGAAGATTGAAGTGATACCCCGGTACTCACCTGCACTTCAAAGGGACAAGCATACAGAGGGAGAAAAGGAGTTGAGCAGTTCTTACAGTACAACTTATAACAATGAGGACTGGAGCTCACAGGAAGGTGAGTGTGAGGAGAAGAGCCAGCTGGAAGAGGAAATGAGAGAGGTGGGAAAGGACCCAACCCAGCTCTCTAGCCAAGTGCTACTTATCTACATCATACATGTTTTGCTGCGCTCCATTATGGAGATAATCTTCCTCATTGGACAGTATTACCTCTTTGGATTTGAAGTTCCTCACCTTTTCCGTTGTGAAACTTACCCCTGTCCAAACCAAACTGACTGTTTTGTGTCCCGAGCAACAGAAAAGACCATCTTCCTCAACTTCATGTTCAGTGTCAGTCTAGGTTGCTTCATCTTGAACATTGTGGAGCTGCATTATCTGGGCTGGATTTATATTTTCAGAGTACTGTTCTCTGCGTGCTGCACATGTTGTATCTCTAACAGAGACCCTTTGCAGGTGGAATTATATTCTGACAACAACCCACTGTTGCTTGAGCTCAAACATTCTTTACACGGCAGGGTCGTCCTGCAGACCACGTCTACCATGTCCTGTGAAAAGAACAGTGGTATCCCAAGCCAGGCCCCAGCCATCTCTTTTGAGACAGACTCTACACTGGAGTGCACATCGAAGAGAAATCCAGAAGAGAAAGATTGCACCAAAACAAGGCTGCACAAAATGGCAAAAATTGGAAGAAGCAAAAAGTCATGGCTTTAAAACTATACTTTACTTTCTTTCTTTCTTTTCTTTTCTTTTTTTTCAAGTTTGACTGCACTTGTGTAACTCAAGACTAACGAAATGAAATCATTTCAAGAATTTAAAACTTTGAATTAGCTATGGTTCTGTAAACAGTCATACAATTTCAGGGAGAAAGCATCAGATATTCAGAGTATTTGCTTCTTGCCCCAGAAGATTTCAAATGAGTAAGTGTGCTTAGCATTAATAGGCAGGGATTTTTGAGTGATTTGGATATGATTAGTTCAACATTCTTGGTTTATCAGGTGGAAGCACCAATGTACAAATGTAGTGCAGCATTTTATGAAAGTAAAATATAGAAAGTAACTAAATATAGAGTTAAGCCAATGCACAGGGTTTGTGGTGATTCATTCATACTCATTTACTCGCTCCTACGCTTACACCATCAATACTGAACAAACATATCCTATATAAGCAGGCAGAAGATGAATTTAAATAGCTCCATACTTAGTTTGACTGTTAAGAATCAATGTACAATGACTCTGATTTGGTTGAGAAGTTGATATCTGATTTTCGTTGTTTTGTCCTTTATTTTACCACAAAACGCTAAATGTAATCAAAGTCATTAGATTCACATCTGTGCAGCATCTGTGCCATAATATAATGTCCTGCATGACAGTCATATCCTGCAATATTTAGCTTTAAAGATGCCTGTTTTAAAAATTTGGACAATTATACAGCCCTACAGTGCAAAAGTAAAAACTTAGAAAGGAAAAATTAGGGCTAATCACACTAATAAAAAGAATGAAAATGCCTTACAATAGGTCTAATATTTAAAAAAGCAAGAGTAGGCTGGCTGGGAATCATTTACCTGTAACTGCAGGGTGTGCTCTGACACAACTAAGTAAAAACACCAGGAGGGGTCACTGCTGTCCAGTTTACACTGGTGCAGCCTTCAATTACTGTTGGAATTACTACAATTTTTTTTCTTTTTTAGCTTTTTAAACAGGGTTGACTAAATTGCTGGTAAATTGTATTTGTCTACATGTGACATTTAAAGAAGTATTGCATTTAACTGTTTGGTATCAGTTATATATCTTAGGAATTTATTTGGCATCTCCATTTTAAAGTCTGGTTAAAAGATTTATAGTAGAAATATAACATGTGCCTAAATGTAAAAAGTGCAATTAACAGCAAAAAACAAAACAACAAAAAACAAAAAAAACGAAAAAACAAAAACAAAAACGAGCTCATCTGCATGCCTCTAGATCATTATATGGTCCATGGCAGGCTTATCGGAAGTCTGAGCTTACAGTAAGCATTTGAATGCATCACAAGTACATTTCCTTGCACCTACTGTCAATTCCAAGGAGGAAAATGCTGAAAACTTCTAGTAAGACAACAACGCTGTCACTTGCAGGCTGGCACAGGTAGGTCACTGTCCCATTATTACACAGTATTTATTCGCTATTGTTATTCATGAATGACATTTCTTCGTTCTCTACTGAAAGTGTTCTCTGAGGCGACCGGTGCCCGAGAATGAGGGCAAAGCAGCTTAAAGGGAGAGCATTACGGCCAAGCTGTGGACTAGGCGCGCGGCGACAACCTAGCTATGCCATGTGCAAAGTCATTTCAGTTAAGCTAACAAACAAATATATTTTCTCGTTTCCTGTTTTAAGAAAAGTTACCTTAGCAGACACAAAGTGTAAAGTGACTGTTAATAGCCTTTGGCCATTTCATTGCCTCTCTGACCTCGGGACATGTGATTAAGTGTGGATTAAGTGCGAATTTACTGTTCGTAGGTTCACAAAAACAAAGCAGGGTTGCTGTTTAATATGTGCAGGGCATTCCGCGTTCAGACGGAGAATCTTGTCCACACAAATGTTGAGATGCTGTGCATCACTTCAGTGGTGGTGCTGAGCAAGACAGACGAGGTTAAAGCTCTTTCAATATGCAGAGCAACTTCAAAT
>OMNW01018965.1:0-10850 GCA_900303245.1 Selene dorsalis | reverse complement strand
TGTTTCTTTTTTTTTGTCAAATTAATTTCTCAAGTTAATTCTCAAATGTATTCTTAACTGTGTGTCATAAAACATCTCTAATTACAGAGTAACGCAAACCAAAGAAAATATTCCCCAGGGTTACAATTATCTTTTATGGGGAACCACAATTATACAAAATGGGCTCAAAATTTACATGTCACACTGTCATGGATGACTAAGAGCGGCACAAGTGAGTCTACATTCCCAAAAATCTCAACTAATGAGGACACAACCCCCATAAACTCCATCACACCCCTTTTAAACCCAAGATGTAAAGTTAAGCCATTCTCTTGAAATATCCTCTGCAATTGTCAACTTCAAATATATCTATACCTCATCCTCTAAAATTAGTCAAAGAAAAGTCAGAATTTGTCCACTAAAATAGCTTGGCCCTTTCAACTTCAGTTTTGGAAGAGTCAGACATGCAGACATCTTTAAGCTTTTATCTCAACACATAATATCTACATCATCATCTATAACTGGCCAAACTTAATGGTACATTAAAAGTATTATGTACAGAAGATGATTTCAACTGGGGTCTTGTTGTGTTGTTTTTGCCCTTTACTTACCGTTTTTGCCTTAATAGACAACATATTAAAGAGATAATGAAAACAATCCCCAGTGCAGAGCCCACCAGAATGGTAACCAGTAGACCTGCAGGGCATGGGGGCAAAAGAGGCAGAAAGTTTTATGTGATAACTGGACTGTTTTCCTGCATGATCATTTGGGATGTGGGCTTGTATATCCATATATAGTGTTTTATCATAATTAAAACAATTATGTGTTAAGGCATTATGTATATGGTAAAATAAACATTTGTGAGGTTGTAATATTGTATAGTATAGCATTGTATAGTAATTCACAATTTTATATCACATGGTATTCTATGCAACACATACATTTGTTATAGAAATTGTTTAGTTTTGTAACTGATTTAAAGCCATGATTTTCATGTTGGAAGTATTAAACTATGAACTACTACAACATTATTCATTAAAACTCTACCAAAGGGAACTACAGGTTGTGGCCCACTAAGGGAGGATGTTTCATTGCCCATGTGTGAGATGAAGATTAAGACAACATATGACAAGAATTAAAGAGAATGTAGAAAATGGACAGAAAAGCAACATACCAGTGTTCATCCAAGATGGATCAGCTAAGTAGCAAAGAGGAACAGAGAATAAGGGGAAAATGAAAGACACCTTATACATGGTAACATTCATGGAAATGAGCTTTTATAACAGTTTAAGAAAACAAATCATAAAGAAAATAAACATAAAACTTTCTCTGAGGTTAGCATGCTAACCAGTTAGCCTGTTCCACTGGATCATGTCATTATTTTCCGATAATGAGTCACTATAGTGGCGTGAAAATACCATTATGTTTGATTTTAAAACAGCATATTTAAAATGAATATCATGTCCATCCAGATGACCATTTATGAATGGATAATCATCTCTGTCTCCCTGAGAACCCATTATCACATGATCAGTAATGTACACTGAATATGCACATGCCATTCTAAAGGCATAAATCCTAAATCTAACAGGTCTACTCTACAGATGGTGAGTTACAGAACATACTGCTTATGAGGAACAGTAAAAGGAGAATTTAACTCCACAACCAAAGATAATAAAGTCTGTAATGCTTGTTATTTGTTTTCTAGATTGTACTCAGCAGCAAAACAGGAAGCAGGGTGAGCAAAGAAAAATATATTAATATAAAATAATAAAACATATTGATGAATATATGTAATCATAGAATATATGCAATGTGAGAAATATATGTGATGACAGAATGGTGACTTTCCATTAAATTAGGAAAAAATGTTGTTATTGTTTTTTTTTTTTTTCTTGTTTCTATTTTGTTTTCACTGGGTTCCCAGAACTGGACGGTTTAAATTTAAGACACAACACACACAACTCCAGTCACCTAAAATCTGGCTGAAACAGGCAGTTCTCCTTTTCTGCTCTTTTATTCAAAAATATGCCGCTCGGAGTCTTACATGTCTCATATACTCTACTGTATAGATATATATAAGTTTATAGAAGTTAAATATAACAGTCTCTGTCCCTGTATTTTGCCCTGTGTATGCTGGGAAACTCTAACCATGGCCTTGGAGAGGATTAAGCTGGCAGAGAAAACACATCCTAAATAATAATTTATAGAATCTCTATAATTTCAGTGTGAAACTGCAAATACAGTAGGGAATAAAATCTACCATGTGCGATTTGGGTATAATGCTTTTATTGAAAAGAGTTCCCAATGTACAGTACCTTTTTTCCCACTTATAGGAGATGGCAGTTTGAACAGATGTACAAATTGTCAAAGACAGGGATGTTATAGAAAGCGCTTAAGCTCTTGCAAATTCCTTTGGTTTAGCTGCATCTCTATATTGTGCAAGACAAAAAATTACTAGTTAGCTCCACAAATACCATAGAAGAGAACTTAACTTGACTTACAGTATAACATGTTCCTTGCCAGTTATTTTGTGTACTATGTGTAGCTCAATGCATACATATTTGGAAGCACAAAATATGTGCTTCAAAGAAGTTTATTCTTAAGCATTGCATGGCAAGGCACGGTTTTGCACACACCATGACACCACTGAGAAAAAGAGACAATTCCTTATTCTTGTAAATTTCTATAACAAAAATCAACATACTTAGATTGGCTTAAAGTTTTAGAATCAGGTTACAGCACTTCACTGGTGATGACTGGTTATGCATATGATACTTGTGCAAAAACAATAGGTATAGTAAAACAACTCATCTTCTCTGGTAGAACTTATAATTATGTGCACTTACTGGAAAGAATAATTTAAATATTAAATACGTTTGTGTGACACAAAGAAATGCAGGCTGTGTCTTAGAAATTAGTCTTTCGTTGTTGGACACGTGATTGATGTCTACTCTGCTGCTACAGAGAGTGACATAATGTGAGTCTCAACTATGTCAGGAATCTCTCTAGTCCTCCCACTCCATTGGCAGAAGCCAAGGATGTGGATAACCCTGGCTGTGTGGTTTCCTGGGAGCAGTAGCAGGGGAGAAGCTAGCAGACTTTGTTATTGGTGCAGTTTGCTTGAGTGTTGTAGAAGTCTTCTTCTGATTCATCAAGGCTTTAGTCAGAGAGCGATCCAACTCAAGGGCCTCATCTCTCGGCCGTAGACGGAGAATATGTCTGATAGTTGGGAGGGCTAAATCTGATTTACACTCAAGGTAGCTCTTCAGGTTGAGCTCAGGGAAAACTACGTCTCTGAGAGCGTGAACCATCTGGTTCTCGGTGTGGGACTGTCTGAGCTGATGGAAAACTCTCTGCTCCACAGAGACGTAGCAGAGTGCATCTTCAGCCAGCCCCAACTTTCCCACATAGCGGTTGGACTGGCTCTTCTTCCGCAGGGATGGATTCAGCATCTGTTGTTTGGACTTGGCCAGAGTCTCACTGTGGTGGTTCTTGAGGTTGTTCTTCTTGCCAGCATGGAGCTTCTCTGATCCACTTGGAAGGAGCTGATAGAGCCCTTCATCAGCCAGGTCTGCTAGGTCGCCAACCAGCAGTTGCTGAATGATTTGTTTCCTTTTGAGTGGAGATGTGAGTGAAAGAGTACTGTGTAGTCCTCTGCCTGCACCGGACACAGAGCCAATCACAACTTGTTAAACATCCCAACTTGTGGGACACTCCTTGGAACAACTTTGGGCCTTCACACCCAGCATGCAACAGCACTGCCTGTAGCGATCAACTAAAAGCACGAGCCATGCAGCAGATGAAAGCTAACAGCAGAGGATTCCACACTGCCATGTCCCGACAAATGTGTGATTAGGAAAGCAAAGCTCTGAGAGGAAAGCTTTGAAATGAGAAAGGCATGCACATTAGCACAGCATTATAGAGATCTAAATACCATACCAGTGTGGTAAACCAGCCAACCACATGAAACTCAGTCATTTAAGACAAATTTAAGGGCTGCAGACGTTCGCAAAATGTTACAGAGACAGTTCATTTGTGCCCCTTCAAAGATGCCCTACTTTCTAACAAAGTCATCAAAGTTAGTCAGCTTTGAAGATGACTAACAATGACATCAACATACAAGCTCAGCCACAAGCAGGTGATACCACACAGGCCAAAGCCCACATATCAGCCCCTGCGCTCTACGAAAGAAAAAAAAAAAAGCCTGCATGTCAACCAAACCTGTCGATTAGTCATTTTTGAAGTGGTGCAGTGGGTATGTCGTATATGTGACCTTTGCGCTCATGCTCCAACAATAAAGCAATCCCGTTTTGAAGGCCATACTTACCCTCTTTAAATGATACCAGGACAACTCGGCTGTCAGCGAGCTGCGGTTTCCTGAAGTTGCCATTCAGTGGCACAGGGGCTGAGTCCTGGGCATGGGAGGAGTAGAGGGCCGTTGCCAGGGCCAGAAACTGTGAAGACAAAACAAACACAAAGGCAATTTTCCACACTAGTTAAATTTAAATATAAAGGGAACCAACTATATTGAGCTGTATGAAAAAAAAACAATTTAACATTTGTATCGCAGTGGCCTGTTTATCTTTTTATTAGATCTTCTTAAAAAAGGAATTGCCAGTGATGAAGCACCTGTTTGCGAGATATTGTCACGTGATTCCTAAACACTGTCCATAGAACACTTGGATAGCATGGAGGAGTTGTCAGGGATCCATCGTAGCGATAGTACTCATCCAAACGTGCAGGCAGCAGCGCTCTGATATTGAAACCGGGCACTTGCACTCTCTGATCTGAAGGTTAAATCAATAAGAGAAGTATTTTATTATTGATTTATGTCAGAATAAAATCCAACAACAGTCACATGAATGAGGTGATAAAGAGTATGGAGATTCTGACCCCAAAGAAAGAAGAGCACAACTATTTGTTTACACATTAAAAGCCTACATTAGCTTAGTTTTCAATCATTTTAGATGGGTCCTGGTGATGACTGCTTTTCATATAGAAAGATATAATGTCAGACTTACCCTTATATTTGATCCCATTTATGAACTTCAGAAACTGTTCAAAGGCAGGATTGAATTCACCAACCTGCACAGAAAACATAGGTAGATGGATCATAGTTAGATGGTTCTGCTCCACTGATATTCACAGGTTGCAGTGACAGTGTCTCACCTCAATCAGGACCCCCAGCACCGCCAGGCCATCAGATTTGTCTACAGCCATGGACATATTGTTGTACTTGTCTGAATTGAAGTGTACCACATGCATCTGTGAAGAAAAAGAGAATAAGTCTAAAAAAATATTATTATTATTACACCTAAGGTGATCAAGTATAGTTATAAAGAGGATATGTTATTTAATGTGGTTCCTGTAGTGTGGGTTAAGACCATAGCTCTGTCCCTTTGCTGTAGAAAATATAATGGGAAGCAACAGATATTTGAATAACATACTACTAATAAAAAGAAAAGCTGTTAGTAGGTGAGAACACAGACCACAGATGGACTACTAAAATAGCTTGCAGTGTTAAAAGATGTAATATTAATCAAACATCTTTGACCTAAGCAGACACTGGACATTTGTCAGTTTAGTGGGTGGTCTATTACAACACACACAATAATACCAGATTGTCAGTTGCTTTGGTTTGTTTTGTGTATACAGTGCAACAGTCAGGCATGTCGGTCATTCCACTCAAATATGATGAAATTGCATTTACAGTTTTTGCTCAGACTTGGGAATCAAGGTAGGCATTTGCCCTATTTTTGGGAAAAGTTCAATTTCCCATCATTCCATCCCTCAATAACAACATGTCATCAAGGAGCTGTGGTTCTGTAGTCTGGAAAGACTTGAAAAGATGCATGCTCTCGATGTGTCCACTCAGAGACTCAGGTCAAACCACAGCACCTTATATGTGGCTCTGCTGCAGCTGGGACACGGTCACATAAAGCACACAGGTTGTAACCATTATAGCTTCCACCCACTGTAATTCAAATGATACCAAATTATATAAAAAAGACTCCTATTTTTGTTTATATCATAAAAGAGACTTCTACATGCTTTTAAACCTTTCAGTCAAATCCTCTGCTTTACTTTAAGCGCCAAAGTAAAAGAAAAAAAAACAAACTAGTGTGTCAAAAACTGCTTACAGGGCTCAACACATTAAACAGCACAGACAGCCACTCCTTTCTAGAGGTGGTTGAAAAACGAAGCATATAATAGTCTGGCACTTGAATCCCTTTAAAACCTTCAAAAGTAAGGCACGCTGTCTGAGACTGACTGAGATGATGTATTTTCCTTTTAATGTGTGCAACTAAGTGATAAAACATGCTAATTTGCTAGGGATGAGTCATAGAAAAACAACAGCAACAACAAAAACAACAACAACTTTGAGCTTGTAACACTTCAGAAGCTCAGTGGTCAAGATTTTTAAATACTTAAACCTTGTTTATTGTAAGAAAGAAAGTTTAACATGTCTTAAATTAGAAGATGTTTATATAAGCATTCAGTTGTTCGTTACGGTGGAATGGAAAAAGCATAGGCATCTGCTGACATTGTCTTAGTGGTAGATATAAAATTGGATGCCTGTCACAGTGCTGAGAAACTGGAGCAGTAACATGCAGACACAGAACTTTGGAGAGTTCCTTATGCTTAAGCAGTGTCTGCAAGTCTTGAAGTGTGCCAGAGGCTCTGATTTCTCCGCTGGTCAAAAGTCACACATTGAAGTCATGAAGCATTAAATCACTTGTCTGGAGTCAGAGATGTTGTGGCCTGACACTGCAAATAAGTCACTGAGCTACATAATTATCAAATGTACTATTCAGCAGTTATACATTAGTAATGCATTAAAGTTGTAAACATCATTTTAATGTTGTCAAGGTGGAGCCATTTGTAGAGTTGTTTATGAATAACTTCATGTAATGTTGCATGAAATTGTATAAACTGTGTTATATGTAAAATCTTTATCTGCAAAGGACATGCATTTACTATGCTGCAACTATCTGCAAGAGCCTAATAAATATAATGGAATAAAAGGTACATCGATTGACTCTGAAATTTAGTGGTGCAGATGTTTAAAGGTCCAATTGAAGCACTAGAGTAAATATACTTTACACCTGTATCACTTTACATGAGTGGAGGGCAGTAAGACATGCTGCATGCTTTGTTTACCTCCGCTGCATACTGCTTGCTGTTCACCATGTGCTCAGAGCCAGCAGGTCTGCTGGAGGAACCCCAGTGGAAATGAAGCTGAGCTGCAGTGTAACGATGAGACAGGCCGGAGATGTACATCTTCGAGGGCAGCGAGATTTGCACTGTAGTTCAAAAAGAAAGTGAAACCCTGGCACGCATAAAACATCAGGGGTGTGTGTGTGTGTGAGGGTGGTTACTTCAGTGACAGGAGGGGATCAAGAAACTTCACCTTTATGTTATGAGATGAAGCATCCTCTGCTCTCAAAGGAAAACTGAGACAGCTATGTTTAAGATACTGCATGGTTGAGTGACACATTTTTGCTTTCCACATCTTCGTCACCACATGATGAACATTTACAGGAGGAAAACGCTTGTCAGCTTATTTGAGACACACGTCACGCTGATGATGCCACTCAGCTTGTGGTGTTGGAGCCCATCAGGTGTGCATACATAAGCATTTTACTTCACAGATATTACAGCAATCACCAACACAGGGCAGACATTACATGTACGTTCAGCTACAGTGGCTGACACTGACATCCCTCATTCCTTCACTGAAAATTCATTATGCTTAAATTAACATATAGCTTAGCTCAGCATCTCTGCGACAAATGTTTTAGTTTACTTTTCTCAGACTGCATCTTTCATCAACAAAGAAGAATGAATGATTGAGAGACCATTCATCTGTCTGGGCCGGCTAAACATGTGGCACAGTGACATAGTAATCTTTGTTCTAATTGTTGTATTCAACAATTGAATTTATGGCTATGCTGTAAATAGATATCAAACATTAAACTGAGGCTTGGCTCTTTTGTTACGATGCATCACACCCGGTAGTTGCAGAGAAGATGACTAATCCTTTCTCATATTTTCCCAGACTAAACACGGAGCTCTTTCTTTGGGTAAAAGGACAGTTAACATAATAAGAGTGATTATGGAAAATTGCTGTGGCAGATGTAAAAAGACAATCCTCCTATCATTTTTGTTAGGGATGAACTAGAAATTAAGTCTGTACAGCAAGAACAGACTCCTCCACGTTTATGTGGGGCCATCTCTAATGAATACGTTGACAGAAGCTGTAGATCTTGAGCCAAACAAAACATGGCATTGTTAAATATTTGCTTCGTTTGACACACAGGTTTGTTACCTGAGATGAATTTAAATTAAAGCACCCTTTATATTTTAAGTATTGTGCATGATTACAAGTTTGATGGATAACAGCGATGATTTATACTCACCAGAATGTCCATTATTCCCAAGAGTGAGTTGCTCATTGGGTGACAAGATGTAATTCTGAAGCTCAATCGGACGCAGAGTTGGGTCGAACCTCAGTAGATCTGACTTGATGTCTATTGGAGACTGGAAAGTCCCACCACAATATGGATAATTCTTAGGCCAGTGGTGTTCTCCGTCTGGTCCTAAAAAAGCATCATTGTAAATGATAATTGATAAAATCCCTTCGAGACATGACTGCTACTTCATATAGCACTGCTGTCACAGTTTTAACATAATGTGCAGTGGTACTTGACTACATCCAGTCTAAACCATCCAAAAAGTGTCTTTTACGTGCTCTCAAATATAAAACTGTTCTATTCTTAAGGGAAAATGAGAAAATGTACATGCCCCAGAATGAAACAGAACAGGGGGTGGCTGCAAATAGGGCCAGAGCTTGTCCTGGCTTTCCAAACATTTTATCTGCAATCAAAGTGAAGTATTATTATCTATGTCCAAGGCGGCATGGGAGAGGCCCATTGCTCTGCTCTTGGCCCTTTCTAAAGCAGCGAGAGTGAGAACCAGGCTGTTGTTTGTGGGGAGAGTCAGTGAGAACACTGTCTCTCTCCAAATGAGAGGTTTCTATAAAACACAGGACAGTGAAAATGGCCACATTTGCAAATCAAGTCATGCACTTTACAAAGTCTTCTCAGCTGCATGAGGGTGTCTCTCAGTGCAAAAGCAATGAGGGGGAAAGGCTTTGAAATAATTCAATAGAGAAGAAAATGATGATACTAAACTGATTGGTGAGAAAATCCAGAAGCTCTTTGCTTCTGATATTTTCATTCAGAGTGTTGAAGTGCAGTCAGACTTGCACTGAGCTTTTCAGATGTGATACTCAGTATGTAATGAGGCGACTGGTTTGAAATGAATGGACTCAAATCTGAAATAACATAATAGCAGTGACAAAAAAAATGGCATGAATGGCCCTGAATGTTCATCCCGTCTGCATATTTACAACTAATTAATTATCCAAAAACCCACCATTCAGTATATTCCAGCTGACTGTGGTTAAATATGAATGATACAGCATGAAGCCTGCCCCCAACCTGACTGTCAGTCCCCAGTGAATTGACTGTACAAGACATGCCAAAAGGCATCAAGTTAAACTGTGAAATCACTGAATACTTGAATGAAGCAGAAGTCATAGTTCAATTGAGGCAAACACTCCCTATAATAAGGAAGAAAGTTTTAATTAGACCCAGCCTGCCCTTTAATAATGGCCTTCAGTGGCCTTTGGTGGCCCCTTGGCAGTGCTTGGTAGAACATACATGACTGGTTTGTTAAATATGGGGCCTTTTCTATGTAAACGGGACGTTAAATGAGAAGATTTATACCTATCTATACTAAAAAGTAAACCATAGATAACATCATTGGCAGAGCAGGTTGACAAAACTACAACAGCCAGTCAGCATCAATTTTTTCGACCCCTACATTAAGGTTCACTGTTTGTCCTTTGCCAGTGGGTGGAGTGTTGAGGTGTAGATAAATCGTATGACTCAGCTGTGTCCCCATCAACTGAAATTGCTACCAGCCCTCTGGACTACTGACTACTATGACACGGCCTCTCCAGGGTTTGACTGTAAGTGAGGATGAAATCTACTACACTGCACTTAGGAGGAGGCCTGAAGCTTATATACATATAAACAATGGCATTGCTCCATTCAAGGAGTTATCATTAAGCATTTTCAATGCTGATAAATTAGGAATGTTTCTAATTTTGCATTGTTTGTTAAGATCTTGTTAAAATTTTCCAGATGACCCACATGAACAACTGTGTGCCTTCAAAGGGTCACTTACTCCCATTAACGCCAAGCCGCTGCTAAAATAAAAACAGAGTGGGTCAGCGTTTCTGATGTCTGAATTAAATAAGCCTCCTCTAACTATAATCATTTGACCATAAATTACTGTGCAGGAAAAATAGCTTTTTTATTCATCTCTGATGTGTCTATGTGAAAGAATTTGCACACTAGAAACAGAACAGTATATTTGTCCCCTATGACTGTAGAAGTCAAAATTATTTTAGTCCAAAAGAATTGTGCTGTTAACTTGTTTTGCTGCACCTGTCTTGCTTTTCACATTCAGGCCCTGAATGCCACAGACTTTTGAGTAGCAATGACACAGTGACGAGAGGTCATGCTCTGAGCACAGTTTATGTAAGAGAGAGTCATGGATCAAGAAGCCCCAGCCTATAGACCTTAAGGCATGACGCAAAGACAGTTAGTCACTTATTGTGACTGCACTCTGTAATGAGTTCTACAATTACATGAGGTGACAGACGGGTGGTCAGCACTGGTTGTGTTATGGGGTCAACAAGAGGCCACAATGAGAGGGATTTTTCCCCTTTTGATCGGAGAGCACTGCATTCAATGGCGTTATCAATTCTCTTTTACTTTGTTTACTTCTGTTCTCAA
>OMNW01018964.1:0-10098 GCA_900303245.1 Selene dorsalis | reverse complement strand
GTTCCATCCTCTGTAAAATCATCAATCATTTGTGAGTAAAAATCATGGTTCAACAGGGACAAACTCACATGCATGAATGTGCTCTCACTACAAAACCAACTACTAACATTTAAGACCAGAGAAATTCAGATTGCAACACAAAGAAGGGGTGTGTCTCTGTTTACTGTTAAGTACACAATTATTCTGCAATATCTTCATGTAGTAAACAGCTTTTTACTGTTTAGAAAACCATTTTTTCTTGTTTTGGTTCTCTGCTCCCGAACCCCCCGCCCCACAACACAATAGTGACTCATACTGTTGAAATTGCAATAACAATAACACAACACGGTTGTCATAGTAAAAATCAGGTCTTTTATTTCCTCAGTCACCCACTGTTCAGCCCACATTATTAAATCTCTGCTATAAGTTAGATATTTACAATATCATTCAAGGCCCTTCACAAAATGCACCATGATCGTCTTTAGAAAGAAATCTATTTACATTGTACAAAACATTGCATACATGATAATCCATACACCAAACCCTCTTTCCCTTGCAAAAACAAACATAAAAGGAGTCACATTTTTTGTCCTTTGTTTCATTCCCCACCATAAGTTGTGCATTTCTCACTTGAATCATTCCCCAACCCAACAATCTTATGTTTTTTTTTCCTTTTCAAACAGGCAGTTACTAAGTCACAGTCAACTGGTCAGCTACTGAAAATAGTCATCAGGACTGTAAGGAAGGCAGACGGGCCACACAGAAGTGCTCTGCCAGTCACATCACTGTGCTGTTTTTTAGAGCCTAAATCATTGTGTCTGTAGCAGCTGCTGAAAATTCATTCGAGCCAACAGCAATCAACAGTAAATGGCAGCCAATCGAAGTACTAACTAAAAAAATACAATGTGCAGGTTACTTTTATTCATGCTTTTCTAGTGTGGATTTGAAAGAATATTCTATAAGGGATGGACGACTGCTGGTTTAGGTAAACAAACACTCAACAAAGCTTCATGTAGGAGGAAACAAGTACAGTACTGGTCACTGTTTTCATCTCTGTAGTTTTTTCTAGGTGTGCCCTGGTCAAGCTTTTGCTGATGCTGTGTGGTCAAACACTTCTTACCCTGTCATATTACTTTTGTAGCTTTGACCTAGGAGTGTTCCTTCGACAGGGGATAGTAAAAATGCTGATCACAGACTCTGAAGTGCAATCATGAGGGAAAACCAAATAAATTTGAGTATGTATGAGTCCTGTTCCACATGTGTGCACATTAGTCTTTGATTGCCTTGGTCTCTACAGAGGAAAGGCAACATTCTTTCACCGACACAAGCCTATTGTCGCTTCAAGCAGCTGACTGAACAGGACAGTTTGTCATTTCCACAGGTTGATTATTTCCTAGCTCCTTAACAAATCAGCACCACGCCACCAAGTCAACACATTCAAACTTGCGATTTCGATTTTCAAAAACATGGACATAATTGCTGGTTTCCTGGTATTTTAAACAGATTCTGCTCACCTGAGATTCCTCCTTCGATATTCCCATTAAATTTTCTTTCTGACATCCTGCTTTAAACATGCTTTTCCGGATTGTAAGCAAGGGTGATGCCAGCCAGAGTATGTACAAACACTTGGTTAAACACACTGATGACGTGAATGAATCCTCCACCGAGAGAAAAAGGACTCTTTGGTAAATGAGCTAATCAGTTTGGCTAACAGTTGATTGAAAAAGTCTAATTGGGCCAAGCCTGCTGAATGGTTAGAATTAATATGATTAATTTCAGAAATCAATGTAGTGGTTTAGAAAAGACCTGAGAGCCCAAAAGAACAGATAGAGACGTGGTGTAAACACAAACATCATGAAGGACTAAGACAGAGCCCAACATGTTTCCAGTTCAGTAGACTGGTAACTTCACCCTCCGCATAAACAGTTCTTCTGCCATCTGGAGTGTGTGTGTGTGTTTCTGTATCAGGGATGAATCTACAGACTGAAGTTTGACAGAGGCAGATTTTGGCTGGTGCCAGGAGTTTTGGGTTGAAGCTCTTAACAGTGGATTCTCTGACACCATCGTGCTGGAGGTGCACCGACAGTGACTGAATTGTGATAACAGTTTTTCTTCAAAAGGACAGTTATCAGCTTGACAGACCTGTAAACTTAATAGTATGGATGTGTTTCTTGGCGTGTGTTTATCAGTGTGTACGTCCTCATACAGCCATTTCCGACTCCTGCTGCTCCTCCACCCTTCATACAGCCACAATGTTGTTCATCTCCCATTTCTGAGTGGTTTTACTGGTGTCACAGTCCGATAGGAACACTTTGTGGAGCACGTCAGAGCGGTCCAGACATTTCCCTGTTAGGAGAATACAGATGGATGTTATGACAGGAACACACTGGATGTATTGCCTCACAGTTGGGTCACATCATCTACAGATTTGGTCTCTTGTCTCCTGGTGTAATTACTACTTGTGTATCTTAAACAACATGAGCAAACAACATGAGCAAACAATGGCCTGTTGGGTCAACTGCCATACTTGCTGATCCTATCCAAACTGTTTGGTGACCATGGTAAAAAGGATTAGGATTTCGACGTAGTAATTGTAGATTACCTTTTACTGAGTCAATGTGCCTATCCTAACTTAAGACAGGAAGAGTGTTCCTAACTGTAACTGAACTATTGATCTGTCACTTTCACTTTCTTTCATTCACGTTTACGAGATATCACATTAGGTTAGGTGTTACTGAGATATCATGTCCATGAGAACGTGATGGGCAGACAACTTGAAACTATGTAACGACCAAACTCAGAGGAAACAGAATGTGTCAACAACCATAAATGTACACAACTATATTCAACTTTACAGATTTCAGACAGGAGTCCAATACAAAAGCACCAACCATTATATCAGTAGTAAATGATACTGATCCTAAACCCTTCAATGCATCTTTGACAGTGATACTGACATTTGCTAATAGTGACCCAGTTAAAACAGCAGCAGCACACAGGCTGTGAAGCAGCACCTACACTGGTCCAAGTGCAATGGCCGTACAAGTGTCTACTCAGGAGTACAACAGGCATCAAACGTCAAAAGAAATTATCTCCTGCTGTCCCCTTCACATCCACTCTATCCTCCTCCCCTCAGCACATGTCCTTGTTTTCTACACGCCACACTGACAGGCTGATCAGCTGTTATAATGTAGTAATCCTTCTTCCATTGGTGAAATGCTGCTTGTCAGTTATGATGATAATGAAGAATAGATAAGAAGTGTTTTCTGTGGTTTCAGATATTTACCTGTTGGCACATGAGTGAACCGATGGAGATCCTGGATTGACAGAAAAACAGGCTTTTATGTTCATTTCACCACTTTTCACTGCTGATTGAAACTTTCAATCCTGAATTGAACTTTGAATTCTCATTCTTTGTGTGTGTGTGATACCTTAAAGTACTTCCAATCAGTGTACTGGTTCCCGTCACAGTGTGTGATGATGACAGCTGAATTATCCGATCCTCTGGCCAGACACTGGTCATACTGCATCAACTGGTTGGCTTCATTGAGACGGAATAACTACACATCCATGCACACACATGCACATGTACACGCAAACACCCATTCATGGGTGCGCGTACACACACACACACACGCACACAGTTTAGCTTTTTCAACAGCAAATTATTATTACTAGGTCAGCCAATAAGAAACTACACTTAATGCTGTGTGAGTACATTGAAAAACATATTAATGTTTCAGATCCAGACCAGACTTCATCTGGACTGAGGTGGGCTACTGTAGACAAACAGCACACCAGTGCAGTGTTGCATTACCTGGTTGCCTCCCATCCTGTGGCACGGTCCAATTTCCACATTGCCTCCATTGGTGTGTCCCATGCTGTCAATACAGTAACTCGTCTCAAAGCCCCGTATCTACACACACACACACACACACACACACACAGGACAAACACACACAATCTTATGTCACAGAATGTTTGACTACATGGTTGTAACAAGTTGTTGTGTGTGTGTGTGTTTGTGTGCACCTACCTCCCCCCATTCCACATTTTTAGGAGGCAGAGGGTAGTGCTGGGGGATGTCATACGCGATTTCCTCCATGAACCATTTGAAGCTCTTGCATCGGTGTTCTTCCCTGACAACAGACAGCAATTCATTCTTAGAGTTAGAGCTTGTGCAAAGATTTTATAGTGACAACATGAATGGGGGTTTTATCAGTCTGTCCTTCCCATGTTGTGAAAATGTACTGTCATCATCAGTTCACAAGCTTTGATCACAGCGCTGACACAGCAGGTTTTTAGCAGTGGCAATAAGCTCACCAGTATATTCTGTCTTTTAATGCACTTTTCTGCACCTACAGTCACATATGTCGACGGTAGCAGCAGCCACTTTGTGAAGAATTGGTCCTAAACTGTACGCAGACTAAAGGTCACAGTGTGCAGGGGTTTTTAGGTGGGAAACAAGAAACTGAGAGATGTAGAAAAGTCTGATCAAAAACAAATTAAAAGTCTGAGTAGAAACAAAAGTGGGCATCACTCTTTTGTATGTGTTATACCTGAAGCGCTTGAGATCACTGATGTCTCCATAGGCCAGGGTGAGAGTTTCAGGCCGAGTGGCATAGAAGTAGTCCTTGTAATCATCCCACCATACCTCCACCACACGAACATAGTTCTGTACAGACACACATACACACACACACAGAGACAGTGTTTTTATAGCCAGCAAAAGAAAAACATAAACATGCAGAAATGAAACTGCACTTAAGATAAATAGGAAGCATAACTGTGCACATTTGTCTTTTTTAGCTTAAGGTATGAATCTGCTCAAAGCAGCTTCACCTTCAGAGTGGGTGAGGATCCAACATGTGCAGGTGGAGGGTTCCCTTGCCATCCCTGAAGTCTGTAGATATGGCCGACACGAGAACATGGTACAAACAGCAGCTGGCCACCACACTGCCAGATCTTCACACACGGAGACAGAGTGAGAGACAGAGTGAATATTGCTCTACAGGTTTGAAATGATCTTAATGAAAACTCAGCCTCGGCAAGAATAAAGCATACTCTACCTTATATGAGATTTCAAAATTCTCTCCGCCCCATATCTGCAGCCCAGGGTCATACAGACCCAGCTCAAAAAAGAAATCTCTCTCTATGGCAAAGAGACCACCTGCCATGGCTGGAGACCTGCAGGTACCGAGACAGACATGTAGACACGAGCTCACACAGCTGCTTCAATGTGTAGCTCAATATTACAGCTGCTCTATCTGTGAAAATCAAACAATGACATTAGTCACACTGACATGAAGCACAGTCAGTCTGTCAGTCAGGATTAATGACAATGAGAACACAGAATAGATGAGAACAGACTGACATAAAAAAAAAGGCAAAAGGAAGAAATTCATGAAAGCAAAACTGAGGGGAATAAAGATATGTTGGATGAAAAAGTGATAGGGAGAAGGTGATGGTGCCCCAGCCCGAACCCGATTCACACCAGAAGTTTCCCTGTAGACCTGACAAAGCTCATCATCCCCACAACCTTTAGAGTAAGACTCCACCACTGCTCACTGAAGGCAGTGCTGCTGTTGAGTTATGACACCCCTGTTCTTCAGGGGGTTTAAAGAAAAACGTAGATTTAGAGAAGCCCCCTCCCAAGACAATTGGAAATTACTTACGAACATTTCTGCAGTTATACTCAGAACAGCAGAGTCAGACTGAGAGTAGAAGACATACCCACTAAATACAGCATCACTATAGGGAAACACTAATTAACTCCCACTTGTTGAGACATTAAACAGCCAATGGACAGGACAGCAGTGAGACAGTCCCTCAGAGGGAGGTAGGTTTGGTTTAGTTGGTTAGTTGTGATACAAGGGTTAGATGAGTTTCCCAAATTTAAATATCCTTAGAGTTTGTGTTTTATAACAGCTGTTGATACTCATACACCCCAGACTCCAAATAGCGTTGGTCCAGATAAACTCTGGATATGTTTGTCCTCTGTTGACTCTGTTGTGTACCTATATGGCTCAGTCAGAGTTTTTCTGAGTGCCTTTTCTCTGTCACCCAGAGGTACTCTCTTCCAGAGCATGCTCCAATCCCAGGCTCCTCTAGCAAAGCCGTCCTGGTCTCCTCCACCCTGGGGATCGATGGAGAACTGCTGGCCATTGATGGAGTCGATCAGAGGCACCGTGCACACCGTTCTGACAGAATAAGGGTGGGGCCATGCATACGAGATACATGGTGGAGGGGGGTGTACATGAAGGGACAGAAAAAAAACAAGACAAGACAGACAAGTGGTGCCAGTAAAAACGCAAAGACATGGGGTGGGGTGTTAGAGACCGAGACGGAGCGAGACACAGCGGAGGACAGGACAGTTGGGATGAAGGAATGGGAGACAGAGACACAAACAGAACAGAGGGATGATTGTTAGCATGCTAGCTGTGGCGTGTGTACCGGTAGGGTGCAGTGGTATGCTTTCTCTTGGCCTTCTCTCTCTGGCTAAGCGGCACTCTCTTCCAGAGCAGGCTCCAATCCCATGCTCCTCTGGCCAGGCCGTCCTCATCTCCACCTTGCTGGGGCTCCATAGTGTACTCATTACCATCTATATAGTCTATCAGTGGTACTGTGCATACTGTCCTGCACACACAAATGCATGCACGCATGGACACACACACAAACACACATACACATCTGTGTCTGTACTGAACTGTGATGATAAGGCCAAGAAATGATTGATATAATGTGCATTGTTAACTTACACTAGCTACACACTATGAACAACTACACACAGCTTCTGCCTGCATTTCTTGCACAGAGCTTAGTTTTACTGCAGCTCGTCCCTTCTGTGTTTTTTAAAATTAAAACACAACCACACATGTGTCTTTAGACTCACTGGTGGTTTTGTTAGGGGTGTGTTTGTGTCCCTCATATACAGAGGTGTAGTGATAGTGATTCAATCGTAGCTCATTTCAAAGGTTATATAACCACTCTTGCTATAACTTTACCTTGGATTAACTTACTCTTACTTAGCAAATGACACCACATTGGAGAGGAAGCTAAACAGGCTAGGTTATGCAAAGGTAGCTAAGTTGGTTTTCACTTCCAGCTGCTGTAACAGAATGACTGTGTGTGTTTCTGTGTTAACACATCACAGATACACAAACTGTGAGAAGAGTAAGGCGTGTGCGAACACACACACACGCTACCCACAATATGTAGAAAATAGCAGAAGAAAATTAATTCACATTTTCGGAACTGGCTTCAATTAAGTAATAACGAAGGTCTGTATGACAGCTCTTATCATGTGTGAGGCTGAACTGTGTGTGTGTGTTACCTGTCTTTCGAAATGGGTGCAATCAGTGGAGCATACCAGTTGATTCCAACCTCACAGTGAGCATCCAGGTAGATTAGCACCTAAAAGAAACAAACAGTTGGACGTTTCTTTCCCTGTAGTTGCAGCATAACGACTAACTCGTTCACTTCCAGGAAAAACTAGTGTTGTAATGGAAACATCTCTGACCGAATCAAACCAAGTGAGGAACCTGTGAATCAGAATTTAGTTGATTTAGGGAATCAGTGGTGATACTCTGACATCCTGACATATATCCACACACTAGTAACAGTAACTGTGGCAGTGACACAGCAGCACTGAGACACAATACCTGTCCTTTAACGGCCTTCTTGGCTCCTATGCTCCTGGCCTGGATCAGTCCTTCTCTCTTCTCATTCCTGAAGACTTTGACCAGACCGTTCCACTGTTTGATGTACTCCTCCAAACGCTCCTTCAGGTGCACTGACATACGCACACACAACCACACACAGTCAATGTCACTGTGATGGAAATGCTTCTCAATAATGTAAGTTATACCATTTCTGTACATTTACTGTAAAATCATGTTTCTTTACGTGTAGCTTTCTCTTTGTGGGGTGAAAACAACTGTCATCATTACAGTAAGGAAGTACATTTACTTAAGTATGATGTTTAAGTATCTGTATTATCTTTTTTAGAAACTTATGACTCCACTACAATATCATATATTTAATATTTAGACAAATATTGTACTCTAACATTGACGCAGAATAGTTATTTTCTATTATTTTGAAAACACCCTCGACCATACAAAATGTGCATTGCATCCAACATCATCTTTGAGGAAAGCAAACCCACCTTTGTTGCTGTAGTCATCTATCATGACTATCTCAGCCAGGTACTTCCTGGGAGTCCTCTTGATGACGCTGTGGATGGTTCTCATCAGTGTAGACCAGCCTTCATTATGGAAGACTATCACCACACTGGAGGTCAGCAGTCTGTCGTCATAATGCCAGTACTTACACCTGGAGGGGAGGGGCAGAGCAGTAAGTACAGGTCAGTTACATTCATGCTGCTCTCTCTAATGTAACGTCACAGCACTGGGCAGAGGTGAGGTGAACAAAACAATAGAATCACCACAGCAGGTGTTTATAGAGTTTATGTAGCAGTAGTTTTGTGCTGGTATGTGTTGTTTTTAGTTTTACTGGGGTCAAATGGTCTTTGACCTTAGGACTCCACTGTTGATGGGTTTCTAATATCAGATGTGTGTGTGTGTGTGTGTCTGTGTGTGTGCGTATGTTAATATGTGGAAAACCATCCTCGTCATTTCTAGAATAATTTACTTATCTGAACTCTGTAGTAACTTATTATTGGTAGTATTACATTCTTCCCTGCAACCGCATATAACCTATAATACAACAAGTGCATGTGCACGCATGCAACGGTCGGCTGATTGTACTGAAGTGCTGTTTGTTGTTTCAACGTAGCCTAGGTCAGATTACCTGTGTATCTCTAAGAGCCAGGCTGTAACACCAGTCTCTACTTGATTGTGTACATTTGCTCAATCTAAAGACATCACAGTGATATAATTGATCCCAGCATCATGTGGATAAAACTTGTATTTGTATCTGTCTTGTATTTGTACCAGGGCTGGACCAGCTGCAAAAAACATCATATGTCTCACTGAAATCGCAGTTTCACTTGAAATGTAGCACTTCATTGTAAGCAACAGAAACAACAGTATGAATCAGTATGAGCAGTAGCACTTACTCTTCATGACGTATATCACTGATGGTTCTGTCCAGTGAGATCATGTCGCTGGCCACCATGTTGAAGCCAAACTCCTTGATGGAAGCCTGAACTGAGTCTTTGTACTCCGGACCCAGGACAAAAGGCTTAGCTCCCTCTCCAGGACCACCGAGGACCCCTTGAGGCTCAGGTTCCTTGGGCTCAAAGTTTCCCAGGATACCTTTCTTCATGATAGGGCTGGTGTAGGCATGTGTGTGGGGTTTGAATGTCACGTACTGCTGCTGGATCACCTGCTTCTGGTTGGGCTCCTGCTGCTCAGGGTTCTGGGGATGGTCATCTCCTCCTGGTCACAACAACCAGACATCAAAGGATGACAGAATACCACGATATTCAGTTACAAAGGAAAATGAAAAAGAAGGTTCTCCTTTGTGACATTTTTTCAGTTTTCCTTCTAACTGTTGCACAACCATTTGGCCCAACAAACTCTCTCGGTCCTGAGACAGGATACACCAGCATATGCCCGGCAGAATCCAGAAAAAAATACTTCTCTGGTCTTTTTCTGACCTTTGGAAAACAAAGATTAATAATCATAGTCTGTCTGTCCACCAACAATGACTGTATACCAGCAGGCAGGAACAAGAAATCCACTGAAACGCTGCTCACATCTGTTCTGGCATCTGTCATAATATGTATTTGTTTACTTGGTGACGTTTCAACACTGAGTAAAACGAATGAAAAAGTTAATTCAAGTGAATCTAGGGGCTGTTTTTATTTTTCATTTTTATTGATCTCACCATGCTTGAGTCTGATGGAGTTGAGGTCGACCTCCACCCCCTCCACATGAGGCCAGGGAACCACAGGCTTAAACTGATCTGCGGGGCCTCCTTTGGGCAGTAGATTGTCTTCCTGCAGGGAGCCAAACAGGCCATCATCAGTAACAAAATCAGTTTAATGTTCAGTCTCCTCTTCTTGCTGGTTGTTCTGACACATCACAATCATTACCGCTTTGCTGCAGGTGTCATTAACAGGCAGCTGGCTTTGTGCATGAGCTTGTAAAAAAT
>OMNW01018961.1:2349-34935 GCA_900303245.1 Selene dorsalis | reverse complement strand
ATATAAATGTATTTACATTTACAGCTCAGCCCAGCTCTACCTGTCACTGTAGTTTAGGTAAAGGTGATAATAACAAAGAGAGGAGGGGGTATATTAATTTTAGAGCCACTCATTTCCTCAATAATTTCACAGAATTTGATGAAAATTCAAAGTTCAGAGTGGTTTTCTCTCTGTGGGCTCTCAGCTCGAGGCCTTCCTCCCTCCACGCGCTGGATTTATTTGGACAGATCAAATTAATTAGAGCCTGGTTTAAATTCAGATCAGCATCTATGGATCCGTGCTTATTTCTCCGGACTAAAACAAATTCGGCATATATTTTATCCAGAAGGTATTTCCATCTGTTTTTCAAAACAAAAAAGAAAGAAAGGGGGAGAATCAAATCTAACATTCACATGAGCAAATAAACCAGTGACCGGTGCCTCATTTTTATGCGTAAAAGCTGAACACCATAGTATTGAAAGTTGCTTATTTTTAACAACATCCATTACATGAGTGGGACTCTATAATTTAATACACACCCGTGTTCAACGCTTTCATAATTCCACAGTGACTGAAAACACGGTGAAGACTTACCGATACACTCGTTGGCCTCTCTGGCCGTGGCGCGCTGCCAGGGTCGGTCGTAGTGGAAAGGTTTGCACCTGTCGCACTCCGGTCCCGCCGTGTTGTGTTTACACTCACAAACCAGATTCCCTTCTCTGTCCTTGACGCACTTTGATGCGTGTCCGTTGCACTTGCACCGTCCTCCGACCTGCAGGTCCGACACGGCGTAAAAGTAGGAGTCTCGGGCCAGCTCCGAGTCGTCCTCGTTCTCGTCTCCGAAAGTGTGAAGCCGGCTGAAGATCACCTTGATGTCGGTGGCCGTCACCCAGTCCTGCAGCACCGGGGAGTTGTCAAAGTCGTGCGCCGACGGTCTGCCGTCCAGGGTGCTGAAGGCGATGAGCCCCCCAGTGAGAGGGTGCATGTCTGTGTGGGAGTCTGTGCAGATGGCCTCCTGCTCGTTCTGTTTGGTGATCGTCGCCTTGTTCTGCCTGTTGTACATTTTCTTGCACTGAGTGGAATAAAACTGAAACGGCACCCAGGACTTGCCGTAGTCCATGGACTTGTAGATGGCCATGGACTCGGGTCTGGGTGAGCAGAACTGCAGGCTCACATAGGTGACCTCAAACTTTTTACCCAGCGACAAGGTGAGGGTGACGTTCTGCGGGTACTGCATGTAGTTTTCAGACTGCCAGCAGGTGAGGTTGTGGGGGTTGTTCAGGTCTGTCAGGTACGCAGGTGGATGGGACTTCTTGGGATCCCCGGCGTCGCATGTGTGACAGTCCCTGGTCCTCTCCTCTCCTTTCTCGGTCACCACGCAGTACCTGGCTGCGGGGTTGCCGCAGGTGCTGGACACGCGCACGTCCTTCCCGAAAGCGGAGTTGACGAAATCGGGGATGCATCTCCGCGGGTTGCCGTTCTCGTCATAGCACGGATCTGGAGGGGAAGACTGCGCTGCAAACATGCTCAGCCCGTATCCTGCAAAGACCCCCTCGGTCAGCGCAGAAACTGTCACCAAGGTGACCCAAACCTCCAAAATCCTTAGCATTGTAATCCGTGCACCGCAGGAACTGTTGCGCTGAAAAGTAATGGAGATTAAAAAAAAAAAAAAAAAAAAAAAAAAAAAAAAAAAAAAAAAAGAAGCCACAATTAACAACACTGGAGGTGACTGCTGTGATAAAAGACAAAGTCAATACAGGAATTAGACAACCACACTTAAATGATGCTCTGGTGAGATATTTGGACAAACTTGGACGCACGTAACATTAAATGTGTATGAAATATTCTTACGAGGCAAAGAAAACTCCACCCAGGACACTACCTCCAAATAAACTCCTCAGCCTCAAAGTGTAGCACAACTCCTAAGAATTTGGAGAACAACCTATCCCGTTTAGGCACGACAAAGGAACTACTGCTGTGGTACTTCAGCTTTTTGCCCCCGTCTTTGAAATTCCCAAATAAAAATAAGATATGGCAAATGCCCAGCTGGCTTGGAGTCTGCCTCTGCCTCTGTCTGTCCACTCAGTCACACCTCTGCCCACCTCTATCTCTTTCTGTCCCATTCCCTCTCTGTTGTTACAGAAAAAAGGGGGTCCACTCATTCAGAGGAGTCGGAGCCTTTGCAGTGTCTCTGCAGAGGGAGAGTGGGCGGCGACATCTTCTGGTGGAACAGATGAACTACAAGTTGAAAGCGCACTGATCCGGTCCAGTAGAAATACACGATATTGTAGTTCTAGGAAACATAACATAACAGGATGTGTTGTGAATAGATTATAGGTTTGACTACTGATTTTTTACCATAAACCATCAGGCCACATCTCTCAGCTGATCAGTGTGTTCAAAGGAAATCAGCTGCTGTCTTGCAGTTATCACTTAGCCTCAAGGAAATGAAATGTGACACATCTGACTAATGTGAGAATGCCTATATGCTGTTGTTTGCTCTTACTGGGCTACACATCCACTGCAGCATTTTAACTGGAAACATGTTTCATAAAGATTTGTAGGTACTGTTTTCTGAAAGACAGACACACCGTACTCCTCTCATGAGGAGGCAAATAGAAATTCAATATTTGGAGTTAAGGAGACAATATCACACAAATCTCTTTATGTTTACTTCTAATCAAACGACCAATCAAAGAAAAGATCCTGAATGAAAATGTGGAGAAACATTATGCACATGTATGGTGCAATTAAGCAATTAACATCATGCCCTGTGTGGTTCATATGAAATGCTGAGCAGGTTGTTTCTCATTGTGTAAGGAGAGATGAAAAGAGGGAAAGATGTGAGTGACTTTGAAGGAGGTTTCTTTGTGCAGCTGCAGCTTCATTCTGAAAAATGCTCAATTTGCTGCAGCTTCAATAGGAACAGTTGCTAGAATGATATCTGCATTCACATCTATGAGAAAGGCATGAGGAAAGGATGGCCGGACGTTGTGGCTGATGGATCACATTTGATAACTGCGATGCTCCTCGAGCATTGGTACAATTTGTTATTTGTCACCAGTCTGTTGATGTGAGCTGCACAAGGATTTATTTGCTGGTGATTCCTTGAGAGGCAAACTGGACTTTAAACACAGACAGAGCAGTAAAGACACACTCGTTCATTCACTATTTAACCCTAAAATGCAAAAGAACATAGAATGTATTGATTCTTGTGTATATGTGTGCAGAGACACCAAGGATGCTGTCACATGTTCACTATAATCAGATAAATACAGAGTGAAAAGAGATAGTGCTCATAGTGTTTGAGTGCAACATATGCAAAGAACAGGGAGCACAGGAGATCAGGCATCTGAGATGTATTGTCAGTGTGTGTAGAGGGCTGCAAGTCACAGACAGGACACAGGGTGGGGGGTGTAGGGGGCATACAGTCCTAGTTTTTAGGCCCCTCATTCTCAGTCAGAAAGGTGTGGGTCCTGCTACTATAAGAGTCAATGCAAAGCTGAGCCATCACCTGATCAGGTGCATTGTATGATGCTCATCCACTGGAACTGTCCATGTTAATTGATCATCAAATTAATACAAGTACTCTTTGGCCTCCTCAAATGATGCTGTCTACAGATAATGAAAAAAAAAAACAACGTCCTAATCAAGTTGTTGTGTCAAATGAGATGAAATGCAGTGTGAATGACTCCTCCTATACTGATCTCCAGCACAGTGTCATGTACACCAGCTCAGCATAAAGACTCATTCAGTTCCTGTTTTGCAGCACACCCTCTCTTGACTGTGCAGTCGGAGGGTCTATTTTAGAAAAAGCACCAACATAGGAGGATGTGGTCTCTGCATTGTTTCCCTCAAACTGGTGTATCTCAGTTGCGGTCGATCTGGGGTGATCTAGGACACTGATAACTCCAGCTACAGGTAGGATTTGAGTCTTTCTCTCTGAGTCCGTTCCTCAGCTTTATTTCTCTCTCTTTTTATGCTTTAACACAGATACACATCCATGTATCTGTGTGTATCTGTGTCATCTGTCATCAGTGTGCCTCAGGTTGAAAACACACTATTTTTTTTTTTTATCATTTCATGTAACTTGTCCCTGGTAGAGAGAAGCCTCTGATCAACTTCACTCAGGTTTCATCATAACTAACTGCAAAGTGTTATTCAAGCTCTGCAGATTTCCTGTTCCCCTTCTTTTAGAAGCTGCTTCAAGCTGTCCTCAATGCAATCAGACCCACACAGCATAGAACATGTGATATCTGACATGTTACTGAGATGCTGAAAAGAGTCTTGTTGCAGTTTTTGCACAATTGGAGGTAAAGCTAAGGAGCGTGACCAAGGTGACTATAGTGTGCAGCTGCACATGAGCACCATGGCTGAGCCCCCTCCCCTCTGTTGTCCCTTCCTTCACTTTAATGGACAATTAAAACAACATCTGTTTAAATAAGATTATGTTGATGTTTAATGACCCCCTGACAGAGATCAGTATTTTTGCTCTGTGGCAGTAACGGTCAGGTTTGCATGGCAGAGCTGGACAATATAGCCTGTCAGCATACAATGGAAAAACACCTGCTTCCTCAGTAGACAATTGATGGGCTTGTTGGCTGAGGATATGCCAGGTACTGCCAAGAACAGAGCTGCTGCAAATATCATACATATCCTACATATCCCTGTCTTATAGCATGTGCATATGTGGTCACTTATGTTCAGTATTAAATAAGCTTATTTTTTTATTTTAGCCCAGCATTTTAGTCTATTAAGCTATAGAGTCTATTCAGCTTGGCCAGTTACATATATACATTAGCCAAAGATTATGAAAACACAGATCGCTAACATTTAGGGCTTAAGGGTTTCAATAATAAGATAACAGTTTGAAAGAGTTAGCTTAAAGGACAGGAGGATTTTGAAAAGGCCGTGGATCCAGTAGCAAGGTGATGTTGATGAAGGTTACTTGAGTTCATCCGATATGGTTGTGGTGGTTCACTGGCTCTGTCGCACATGTGAAGTGAAGATGTAGTGTCTCAGCAGGTCTCATCTAAAGAAATTAGGTAAAGCATTTTAAAGACTTTTGAATTACATCATTTTCCCCGGAAGAGCTTTTCCTGTTTTGATGGGCACAGGTGACCACAGTTTTCCATTATTCACACTGATCACAATGATACGCACATCAGGGCACAAATACAGCCTGTGTACATACGCACATGGACACATCCTGGAGACCGAGCTTACTGACAGCTCATAGCAGAAGGAAGGACGTCTCATAACTGTCTAATTTGACTTCAGTTTATTTCATGAATCACAGTAAATTAGAAGGAAGGAGGCCCTGTCATGCAACATCTGCTTAGATTTGAAATTTTCAATCACCCCAATGAAATGTTATTGTTTCCAAAACTGTCTATTTGTTTGTGTGGTCACCGTGGTTTTTAGACGTTTGTCAGCATTACAGCACACAAACTGGCCACGGGTGTCATGTGACCTGTGGTGTGCAAATTCCAGAGAGTCTGTGTTTTCTCCTCCGTGTTGTTCTTCGTCTGGTTTTGTCGCCTTGACACAGTGGACTGATTCTCCTCCTTTGAAACCTAAAGTTATAACGAAGGACTTGTCTTGTAACTAAATAAAAATGACAACTGAAGTCCAAATAGGAAGTTGTTTTTATTTCTCTGTGAGACTAATTTCCACCACAGATATGACTCATGCAAAATCAAGTGTCAGCAGATGGTTTTAAGAATGAAAAAGTAGAAGTTGTGGTGACTGTTTTTTGACCAACTCACCTCCGGACCAGTCACACAGACTGTGACTCACTGGTTCTGGTAGGAAGTGGCAGGCAGTGCTCTCTGCCCTGACGTGTCTTCTGTGGAGATTTGTATTTCTATCTCTGTGTACGCAACTGAGCCTTTTACTCTGAACTGTGTCTGATTGTTTCTGTTCACGAATAACAATGCTCATGATCTGTTGGCTGCAGCAGTAACAGGAAGTTTGGACAACTGAAGAGACATAATGTATTGGTTCCCCGGAGCACAATAATAGAGTGTAATTCTTGTTTTTATTTTGGGACTTCCTGTTGGTTTATCTTCTGTATTTGTCTGTGATGGTTGTGATGCCTCTGCAGAAGATGGAGCACAGCTCGTGCACAGAAGATCGTATCCAGCATGTCCTCGAGCGTTGTCTCTGTGACCTGGGGCTCAACACACCTGACAAGCAGCTTTGGAACGGTAGGACCCAATCTACACCTGCTTTTAACTGTAACATAATGTAGAAACAGTGCTGAAAATATGACAAATAACTACTACTGCTGCTACTATGACAAATAAACATCGACCTTCTGTCCACACCAGATACATGCAGTACATAAAGAGTAGAGGTATGTGTTAAAACCAACATTTTATTATGAGAGCAAACAGTTTGTAGAGGTTCTATTGAACATCAGTGAAACAATATTAATCTTAATTAAATGATCAAATCAGCAATTACATTTGTAACCAGATTAAAACTCAAAATGCATCAGATAATCAAAGAGGAACATATTGTCCATTGAATAGAGTCTAATGGGAAGTGAAAGTGGTGACACTCAGAACGAGGAATGACAGAGTTGGCAGGAGTGGGCGAATGTCATATCGATTTGTGCAAGTTAACTCTTGAAACACTTACTCAACTGCCCCTTCATTCAGAGCTTCAGCATCATGGAAGAGTGGTGTAATCATTTTTGCTGTCATTCTGCACCGTTCGGACTGTTAACACAGTCGCGTATGTTTGTGATCTTGTTGTTTTTCTGTCGGTCATCAGAATGAAACCTAAAAGGAGAAATAAGCCCTGGTTCACCTTGTGTGTTTCTGTGTGTCTGACTAGCTGGGCTCTGCATTAACCGATGGTGTTTGGAGGAACTTGTGAAGAGAGATCCCCACAACTTCCTCATCCTTCTACAGAAAATACTGAAGAAAACAAAAGAGGTTAAGAAGTGCAAAACCAACATTGTTTTCTGTACTGTTTGGTGTGACCTGATGAATAACAGTGTGTTTCAGTTCAGGATTTTTCCTTCTTTCACAGGTGCTGGAACAGAGTCAGTATGAACTGGTGGTGCCCCTCTCTCTCTTGTTCTCCTCAACCCTCCTGAAAGTGAGTGGCTGTAATTTATGATCAGTAGTTGTAGGTTTGGAGGTATTTATTGCACAATAAAATCTATTAAATATATATTTTTCTTTTTTCACCAACATCAGTTGTTTCCTCTCTGCCTCTTCCAGACTCCACATGTAGCTCCAGACTGTGGCGTGCTGCAGGAGGCTTGCCTGTTGTTCCACAGGTTCCTGTCCTGGCCTGAGCCGTGCTGCTCGGCCAGTAAACACCTGCTACACATCATCCAGCAGGAGCTCAGAGCGCCAGGTAGCTGGAAAGAAAAAGACCAATTGCTTTTGCTCAAGTGTGGAAAGAGTGCAATCAAACTTCAGCTTTACAGTGTGATTCCTACCCAGGGGTTCTGGGATCCCAGGGGGGGTTTCTGAAGATGGCAGATGGCAAATTAAAGATTATAGTTTTGCTAATTCAAGAAAAAGGATGATGATGATGATGATGATGATGATGATGAACGAACAAACAAATGAACGAATACAAATATGACTAAAAGTCAAATGAAGTTAATTTAGTTTAGATAACAGAAGTAATCTTTACCCTGGTATCTACAGAGAACAAACATCCCCCCATTGTCATGCACCAATGAAGCATGAACAGTTCAAGCTAAATGTACTAAAAAAGGTGGTTTCGCTAAAATGCTAAGATGAATGGGCGGCAGCAAACACTGTTGGATACGTTGTTAAAATAAATACATTGTAAAAAGATAAACATTTGAAACAGTTAGCACAAAAACATATGTTAATGGAATAACGTAGTCGATAAACGCTGAAAGTGGTCAGCTAACTACTGTTAAAGGGTTAGGGTTAGTATAATTAGTAGGCTAATTAATAAATTGTTGGACAAGCTCAAAGCAGCCTAATAAATAAATGGTGGTTCAGATATGTAGTTTGAAGTTGTCTAATGGATAAATAGTTAATAGTTCACCTAAAGGTCTGAGAAGCTGTTATAATGGTTAGCTGGTAATTATCAGATGTGGAGGTTGTTTAAAGTAACAGACAAACAGTTCAAATGTCTCACAAGTACAAACTTGGCCAAACCAACCATAACAGATGAATTGTGTAAAAATGTAAACATATTCATCTTTATTTTAATTGAGATAATTTTAATACTGCACAGTTTAAAATCAGCTAAAATGAACACATTGGGAGGATGAGAGTTACTGACGATGATGAGTTTGTGAGGCAAACCTGTGAGGTGCTGGTAGCTGCTGATTTTGGCATTTTTCATGTATCTCTGAGGCCATTTGGGGGCGCAGTGTGTCTGCTAAGTGTGAACTAAACTGTGTCTATTTTTGTCACAGGAATTTCATTTCAGAGACTAGTGAGGGCAGAGCAGGGTTTTTCCCCTGATATTCACAGCTCTAAGACCATGTAAGTTATTTCAGACTTTATAGACATTGTCATATGTCATATAGTCACTGTAAATGCCATTAAGGCAACTTAATCATTGCTTTTATTTCTGTACCTCATCAACTTAATGATAGCACTTCACAAAGACAGCTACATCCTTATGAAATATTAATTTGAAATATGTCTCTTGGTATTATCACACCATGTGGGTGTCTGTGTGTCTTCATTAGGACGGTACTGTTAGTGAGCCCAGATGAAGATGCTCCTCCAGAGGTCCAGTCCGTCTCTAAGCAGCTGAGTAGCACTCATCCCTGTAACAGAGACGTCACTCTCACCCTCATCCAGCACAGCTTTCAGGCTGCTTTGGGCTCCAAACACAATCTGCAGGCACTGAACACCACTCTACAGGTGACCCACCATCACTGCATATCATTATGTCTGTTCTTTTCTTCTTCTTTTTTCTTTTTTTCATTGATTGGCCCTAAAACAAGCTTCTTGTTGCTCCAGACGAAGCAGACTGAGGAGTTGGAGCACCTCCTGGAAGAAGTGACTGAGATCATGGAGATCTCAGCCTCAAAAGCAGATCTCAAATCAGCCAGACAGGATCTGATAAACAGCATGGAGAGGCTAAGAGAGCGCCTTGGTGTTCCCGGTCCTCCTAATGGAAAGATACAATGTCATGGACAAATTGGAGGTGAAAAATACCACACCCAGACTGAGAATTAATAAAATGTGTTAGGATAGTGTTGCTAAACCTGCCTTTCAATTTCGATGTCAAACTTCAAGCTTCTTTATTCTAACAGTCATGTGTTGTTCGTAGGGACTGTTGAGACTTTCATGCTGCCTGCCCCCAAATGTCACACATTTTTATGGGAGAATGACAACTTTGGTAATTAGGTCAATTTGACCTCTCCATACTTACATTATTTCTCAGAGCTTTTTCTTGAATTTCATAAACATTTGCTTTTCTACATCTGCGCAGATATTCTGAATAACATCCTCATGAATGACTCTGAACTGGATTCAACTGAGGACTGTTTCCTAAAATCAGAAATAGAAGAGGATGATTTCAATGACACCAGCGTGGACGAGGAGGACGAACTGGAGGGCAACAAAGTGGAGCACTTTCAAAACCACCGCATCTCCACTGCATCTTCTTCCTCCAGGGACTCCAGCTACTCTCTCTCATCCAGCTGGTCTGTGCCGTCCACCTCATCAGGTGTGGAAAGTGACTTTAGTGGACTTGAGGACACGGTGCATGAGAATGCAGAGAAGGGACAAGACAACCAACCAAAACTTAGAAAGAAACCCAAAAAGAAGTCCAGGTCCCTGTTAGGTGTGGAGCGCATCTCAATGCTTTTCAAGAATCCCCGCCGCGTGCAGAGTATGGGCTATCGTAGTGACTTCACCAAAGACCTTCAGAGAGCGGGGTCACTGCTCAAACATGCCAGGTCCAGACACGTCCGCCCCCTGCAGGCATCTAATGCTGCCTTGGATCCATTTTCCCCCCAGAAGCATGTGTGTGTCCGCAGGAGGCCGATCCTGAGCTGCGATGATGGAGATGTGGCAGAGGTGCCTACCCTGGTCAGAGTGGTGGTGTTTGGAGGTGACAAAGAGGCCGGCAGGTTGGCCAGGGCATACAGCGACCTGCAGCAGAAGGAGAGGAAATGTCCCCGACTCACCAAGATGTGCAAACTGCAGTTTTACTTTGTACCCACCAAAAGAAGAACGACAGGAAGCCCAGGACACACACCAACTGAAGGGCTGACAGCAGGTTCAACCAAGACAGCTGCTTCAGTGGTGAGAACATGTGTTTAAGTCTATCAGTGAATATCCAGGCTGGGTTAGTGGCATCAAGCCTGCAGACGTTACGTTATTAGAACTAAGGCTCACAGGTTTACTAAAGGTTTATTACAGCAATTGATTAAGTCTTTAATTCCATTTATAATATAATAGTAGTAAATGGATTTTGGTCCAAATTTCCTGTATCACCCCCGTAGAAGATCCGAGGTCAAATGGTCCACAAAAGAGATGTGTCTCCTTAACAACTAATAAATACATAAAAGATTAAATCTAACAACCTAACACTGAGTTTGCTTTTATTGATCGCTCACAGTGGATGTGTAAGTCATTACAAACTATTGGTAAAGCTGTCAGTCTCAGCTGACAGTAGGAACACTTAATAATGTTAGTAAAGATTTACCAAACTTACAGCAGATTGTGTAATGGCATGAAACTTAATCCATATGTTCTTATCCCTTCACTCTGACAGGAGTCCAGTGAGCTTGAGAACAGTACTACACATATAGCCCAGATGTTGGGCATGATGGATCCCTGGTACGAGCGTAACGTCCTCAGTCTGCTCAGTTTGTCCTCTGACGTCCTTTGTCAGGTTCGTCCCTCAGTGGCATCGTCACGTCTCTCATCTCCAGACACTGCACTGAATAAGTAAATGAACATGATGATCTCACAGAGGTTTAGGGGTTGACTAAAAACAGACTGCCTGCTTGCATTGTGGGAAATGAAGGATCCAGTGTATTTACAGTTCGATCCAATGCGTCAGCCTCTGCTACTTCTAATTTGGCAGTTCTGTATTTTAATGTGCTCCTCATATATCGACCAACTTTATGAAAAGGAAATACTAAGTGGTTTTAATTATAATGGTTGATCATAATCAGTCATAATCAGTCTAACTTCCCCTGAATGAAATGTATGATTACTGTAACTCTAAATATGTGACTTTCTGTATGTGGTAACAATTATTTTGCCACTGACAGAAAAAGCCACTTGACTCAATATGAAAAGTCTGCCATACACTGTTTTCATTTATATTAATGTGTAAAAATGTGTGTTCTCCATGATGCAGACTACCTGTAAGGAAGGTGGTGTCTCAGAGGGAAGTAGCAGCGTGGAGCATCTCCCCCTGCTGGCCGACCTGGTGCTTTATTACTGCAGGAACGCAGACCAGCCTGTTCTGGTGCAGCTGTACCAGGCTGAGGTCAGAGGAGGATAACACACACACACACACACACACACACACACACACACACACACACACATATATATACACACAATGAAAGGACATAATGCTCACGAGTGTTTTGCTGTTCCTTTGCTCAGCTGACCCTGGCAGGAGGGGAAAAGAGAAGTGAAGTGTTTATTAATTCTCTGGAGCTCGGACACTCCGCTGGAGCCAGAGCCGTTAAAGCCATGGGTGAGTCACACTCAGACAGACACACCCAGACGGCCACAACACCACACAGACACACACAGACACACACACGCATAATCTGAAAGTGCACTAAATCCTGTTTGTAGGTGCAGCCAGCAAAAGGTTTGGAATTGATGAGGAACGAGAAGCTGTCCCTATAACACTAAGTGTTGGCTACAACAAGGTATTGTTCCCTCTCACAGATTTGCTACAGTTCAAACATTAAGACGTAGATTTTTTTTTTCTGGTCTGGACTTCAAATCTTCATACAATTTCAGGTGGCTGTCAGTGGGAGGAGTCAGTGGACCCAGGTGGAGATCGACTGCACATCAATCAATCTTTACAAAGCCTGCAGGAAGCCAGAGCATCTCTGTGACGGTGAGAGCCACAGTCCCAATGTCTTTTTTCTTTTCGATTGCAATGTGGTTTCTAAACAAATCAAACCCTGTCCGTCCAGATTCAAGAGTAGAGAGTCTGCAGCTGACAGTGACAGAGGTCCTGAAAAGGCAGTGCTCCAAGTCCAAAAAGTGCCACAACCAGGTGAATGATGGTTTTACACGTGTCACCGAAATACATATGCCTCATGCACACCCTCCCTCTGAACCACTCCTCTCCTCACACCTCTCCTCCCTCCATATTCTCTCTCTCAGCACATTTCAGTATCAGAAGCAAAGGTGGACAAGGTCCAGGTGAACAGCAGAGGTGATGGGACGACATTTGCCGTCTGTCTGGATCAGGATGAGAAGAAGTTCATCCAGAGGGTGATCAGGTACAGAATCACCACTGACAGTCATATCATTACAGAATCATATATAAACATTAGAACAGATGTTAACTGGGGAAATTTGGGGAAATGTGCTAATTTAATAGATTGATGCCACTTCTGTCAGATAAAGCTACAACCTGCAGCCCATTAGCTTAGCTTAGCTTAGCAAAAAGGCTGTGAAGTGTCTCTGATCAAAAGGTAAAAAATATTTGAAAAATTTAATTATTTAATTAACATTTTAACCTTTGTTTTCAGTGGAGGTTTAATGTTAATTAGTCAGCTGTGGAGCATGTTGCTTCATGTTGTAAAAAGTACAATATATCCCACTGTACATTAGTGTATATGTCACTAAATGGAAATTCAAGTACCTCATATCTGTTCTTTATGTAAAATACTTAACACTTTTACTCTGTGAGTCCTAACCTGCGTGCATAGATCAACACACATGCAGTGAAGCTGTATCCCTTGTGTCTACAGGTGTGAGGTGTTTCTGTGCTGCAAACCAGGAAGCAGTTCAGACTGGAGGTCCTATAAGCCGTTACCAGGCCAGGTTCGGCCTCTGCACCCGTCCTACCGCTCTCTGCTCTGCCTTCCCATCACCTCCTTCTCTGCCTCATATTCCTGACACACTTAACACTGCACTGTACTGAACCAGGGAAATGAAATATCACTCACACAGGGAGCGGCACAGGATGCAGAACATAGCTACTGAATATCATCTGAAGTGAAAAGCACAGAGCCCATGAGGGTGACATTTATTAACTCACAGATATTACAGGTTTGTCCTGTAGCTGAATCGTGGAGTATCACACTGTTATTAGAGGGAGGAGAGTTTTTTTTTTTTTTACAGCTTTCTACTGTCTGTCTTACTGTGTATGAACTGATGATGGTGTTGTATGGAATTCACAGGGTCTCAGCAGGGCACAGAGAGACATCACTTGATATGTCAATTATATGCTGTCAGCAACATAAAACTGATTACTTGATTACTGTTGTGTACGTTCTATAGATCCATGACAGAGGAAATGTTTTTGTTGAAGGATTGTAAAAGTAAAATAAGCTATTTATTTTAAAGTGATAGCAATGAAATTACGTTTTATGTTTTTTGAAATAAAACCACTGTGTTTTTTTATGTCAAAATGTAATCATTTCTGTTTATTAGACCTGAACTTCCTGTTAAAAGTAAGTTATAACCTGTTTCACTCCAGCAATAAACACTACCTGCTGTCATTATTATTATTATTATTATTATTATGAGTAGTAGTTGTAGCAGTAGCAGTAATAATTCAAGGAGAGGGTCAGTGGAGAAGAAAATCTCCAAAATGTGACTCTACATTGGTAAGTTACTGCAGACTGTGTTTCATTGCTCTGCTGAAATGATTCATGTTGTTCAGTTTACTAACACCTCCCAGTAGACAAGACTGTGTGATTGTTTTTGCATAGTTATGTGTCAGATAACATCTGTGTTAAGTTTGCACAGATCATTCCAGTTGTGCCAGCTGTTAGAAAAGGGTTAGGGTTAAGGCCCTTTAAAATCATTACAGTGCTGAAATGAGTAAGTGCAATGGGAGCACTGTGAACAACATCAGGTGTGATGCCCGGAAATCAGCATAGAGAGATTATTCTTTGATATCAAAGAGAAGATGGTTGATCTCAAATGTCAGTGTTTTTATTTCCTCTTCAGCTGCTGGGAATTACTGGAGCGCACAAACCTGTTCTACTAGTTAAAGCTTGAACAAGAAGAATGTGACAGGAACACTTACAATCTTCACTGTCAGCTGATGTGCTCTCTCTGCTGTGGAGGCTCTTCTCAAAGCTCTTCTCCACCTGATGGAATATAAATCATAAATACGTGTTAACAATAACACCCCTGTCATGTTTTTACAGTATGTAAGGGTAGTCAGTTAGCTTAACCTATCACAAACTGGAAACAGCTGACTAAGCATAGTCTGAAGGTAAGGTTATCTTAGTCAGGCTGCCAGTGTGACTCTTTAGCTCAGTCAACCAGCTGCTACCAGCCAGAGTGTATCAATCGTCTCATGTAACACTTGATAAAAAAAAGTGACAAATGATGTTGAATTATTTATTTACAATATAAGTAAATATATCAAATTGTACTATTTTATATGTACCCTTGGTTCTGTGGTTTCATAACCTGTTTGAGGATATTTTAGTGAGGCTGTTTATATCAGAGGAGAGTCACAGCAGAGCAGAACTTGAACAATAAGTATTTCACCTTGCAGGAAAAGTGAGTAATGACTTTCAGCTTGTATTGTGTAGATGAGGCAGAGTATAACCCTCAATAAGCTACCTCATTAAAACCATATTGTCTTCTGCTTCTGTGGTCTCCACCAGGGTGTTTGTGCTTGCAGAGCCAGCTGTGTTTTCTGCTCCAGTAGAAGCACCAGTAAGAGCACACTTGGAGGTCTGCAGCTTGTTCAGGGATGCACCAACCACGCAGAAACATGTGATGATACATGTGCTGCAGACAGGGCTGGGAACAACATGCCAAAGCTCCAGACTGGCTCAGGCTCTGGAGGTAAGTAAGTTTATGAAAACACTTAAATAAAGTGACCACTGAAGACATTTTAGCCATGCTAACAGTCTGTCCACCCCTTTGACATGTCTCAAAAATGATTATACAACAGTATTTTCATGGTTCCAGTGAATCTGCTAATCATCTTAAATACTATAATCATTTTTGGCAGTCCCCTGATTTTTCATTCACTAAGACATGAAAGTTATCACATCAAAATGGCTGGATAAACTTACTCAAGACTGGAGTTTCATGGTCTCCTCACCTCATCTCACCCATTTTTCTTTACATCCTTCCAGCCCATGATTTGAAAATCTAACTTTGCATCTGAAATTAAAATAAAACTCTAATTGCACACTGTAATAATCTGCACACTGCAGAAACATATATTATGAGCAGAGATGTGGCCATTTTGACAAGACTGTCATATCTTTGGTGTGATTTCTCAGGAATAACTGGTAATGATAGTGGATCTGTGAGCAGCCCTGCGATGTCCTTTCCAGTGATCCATTTCTCATATGAAAAGATAAAGAAGGTCTATGCAAGTACAACAGACAAACTGCCATTACCCTGTGTTTCTGTTACATAAATCATAGTCAGTGCTGCTGCAGAAATGTACATCAAAATAATCTTTTCTGGGGGGGAAATCTGCTGTAAAACTTCACCCTGAGGTCCTGCTCCTGCTCTAGTGCTGATGAGGAGGAGGACATATGACACTCAGTTCAGTGTGAGTACAGTGGGATGGAGAGACAACTGAGGGAGAGTGACTGAGGTGATCCTCCAGTCAGAAATCTTGATCCAGCAGAGAAATGCCTTTAAGAACCAGACAGACGGACAGACTGAGGCTAATGAGGGAGAAGATCGAAGCGTTTCCTGGAAACTCTTGTTTCCTCCAGGAAGACGTGTCACACAGCATGGGTGGTGGTAATGGGGGATGATCGTGTGCTGGGAGGGCTTAGCAGGGCTTATTACTCTACTGGGTAAGCAGCTGGTTTTTCAAGAGCACCAGCCTCCAAACAGAGCTGTTTGTTCCTCTGACATGTTTCTGTATTATGTGTGTGCTCGTGAATGAGAACAACCTGCTTCCCTGTAACACTTTCTATATATTTCCCAAAAGAGAGTAGAGAAAAAACAGTTCTTTTCCTGAACACCCTGTGTTTTTATCTCCCGCCAGTTAAACCTACCACTCTCTCCTGTTAACGTACTATACACAATATAAACATTCCCACGCATGCAAATGTCAAAGAGCATCTTGATTTTTGTATGTCAACAGAATCAACCAAAATACTACAGGTAACAGTGTATTTAATGTTGTGGACTGAATTTACTGTTGTTACTCATTTTTAAAAAACTGCACCGAATGATTCCTTATGTTATCAACACACAGTAACCTTGTGTGGCGCGTCTCTTTCATACTGATGAACCCACAGAGAAATGTCAGATTCTCAGATCTCTATCAGCTGTTGAGTTATTTCTACCCTCTTGTGGCTCACTGGTCTGGTTTTCTACAGACTCTGCCCACACTACCCTTAGTCTCTGGCTGCATGAGGCCACTCCTAATGAGAAAAAAAAGAAGGTAAATTTACAATCTGATGAGCACCAGCATCTAACTGGAAAACACAAATATTAAGCAGGTAAATAGCCCCATTACTTTTGATTTGAAAGTGTGGCAAACAAACTAAACCTCCTTCAATAAAGTCCTGCAGTGTGACAGTCGTGCTCCTCTGCTACCTCTCATCTTCCGGGAAAGGTCTCACCGACCTGCCTGGAGCATCCACACCGTAGGGGGGCGCTGTAGTCATGGTAACCGGACCAGGTGTAAACCCTAATGTTCCGACAGGAGCAGTTGAAGCAACTTCCAGACAGAAGCAGGTGTCCTCCTCCTCCTCGGACTCAAACCAAGCTGTGGATGAGACGCTGACCGCAGAGATGGGGAAGTGAGCCGTGCGGCCGTTTAAGGAAGTGTGTGTTAGTGTCTGCACGAGTCTGAAGGTGAGTGTTTAAACTTTTTATCCTACAAAGTTGTGACGTGGACTACTGTAGTGCGTCCAGTGCAACAGGTGTTCATGAGCCGAAACAACGTCTGGATTTCATCCGCTTCTGAAAGCTAAAGTAAACACAGTGTAATCATGTGAAGCAGTGGTCACCCCACACACACTCACGCAGTTTCCGTGTTGGCTCCATGCGCCTCTGCGCCAGGATATTAATCTCATCTGTGCTGATAAGTCAGATGCGTTATCTCTGCCGGAGTCACAGTAGAAGACACAGGAGCAGCTTTCAGCTGTAAACAGGATGCTGTGAGTCAGACAGAAAACTGTGACCTGGATCCACTGAAACCACAACGCCTCCATGTAGTTTAACCTTGTCCTGTTTGACTTCTGTATTTCCCATTGAATGAAATTAAAAAGTAATTTAAAGAGTCATCCGTTTTTATAACATGATTATGATTATGATGGTGTTATATGATAATATAATATAGATAAAGCAAAGAAAAGTCATCATTAACACTTTTTTGATTAAATATGTTTCTTTTTCTTTCTTTCTTTTTTTTTTTTTTAAAGCAAGACATCTAGAGACCATATAGGCCTATGGAAAGTCAGTTTAGACTGAGGATAGTGGTGATGAGATCTTTTTTTCCATTTCCTCCTGGTATTTCTTTAATCATCATCAGAAAAACACATTTTAAGTTAATTAATAATGATAATAATGATATCCTCAGTAACACCCTGACAGCACAGAACGAATCAGCATGGGTTTTTCTTATTTGTTCAATACGTCACATTTCCTCTGCTTGTCTCTCAGTTTGGATCCAGTTGCTCTATGTGAACTCTCTTGGCCGAGGACAATCATGAAGAGGAACAAGCAGATTGACATCAAGCGTGCCCTCGCTCTATCCGCCACCTTCAACTTCCTGTACTGCTGCACCAAAGCCTGCCTGCTCCCCTTCCTCACCCTGTACCTCAGACAGCAGGGCTTGACTCCTGCCATGACGGGCATCATCATGGGGGCCAAGAGCCTGATAACCCTGGTGTGGAGCCCCATGGCAAGCCTGCTCTCCAAGCACTTCAACAAGAGGCGGATGGTGATAGTTAGCTCTCTCGTGTGTTCGGCAGCAGTTGTTCCGCTCATGTTGCTCATCCCGCCGACAGATGTGCACACACAGAGCAGCAGCTGTAACAGGACCAATCAGAGCAGCAGCCCAGTCCAGAGTCTTGGTGATGGCCCGCTCACGAGCAGCGTTCAGTCTACAACTCTGTCGACTAGAACTCACACGAAAGATCTGCTTTCTCAGCCTGGTGTCACTGTCCATGCTGACACACTCACTCATAATCAGTCTACTGCAACAAGTAAACAGTCGGCTCCTCTACATGATGATGGTCAATCCCATCCTCAGCTGTCACAGGAGAATTCTTCTGTTGTGGTCAATAACAGTCTTACAGAGGCATCGATCAGCAGCTCAGCTGTGTTTCCTGCCACCAGCACCTCTGCACCTGCAGCGAGGAAGAAGAGAACAGACCTCAAGGAGAACGGAGGTAAGACGACAGAGGAGGAGAGCAGCTTTTGGGGCAGCCTGAAGGCCATGGACCCTCAACACCAGCTCTTCTTCATGATGCTCATCATCGTGTCAGTGTGGGAGTTTGTGTCGGCCCCTCTGGAGTGGACAGCAGACGACGGCTTGTATGAATATCTCGATTTTGCAGATGCGTCAGACCGTTACAGCAGCACGGGGCTGTGGAGTTTACTGGGAGCAGCATGTGGTGTAGGTGGAGCGGGGCTGCTGGTCAGCCAGTTGAACTGTCTGATACCTGGTCAGACCCCCAGGAGCGCTGTGCACTTCTACTGCTACGCTGGTCTGACAGCCCTGGTCCTGCCTGCAGGCAGCAGCCTCCCGCTCTACCTCAACAAGAAGCGAGACCGGGCCAACGGGCTCCTGAAAGCCCTGCAGCTGGTGCGCGCCTCCCCCCGCGCTCTGCTCTGCGCCATCACCACCCTGCTGGTTGGGGTGGCAGGCTCGGCCGTGGATAACTTCCTCCTGTGGCAGATGCAGGATCATGGCGGCAATGAGCTGCACATGGGGTTGAGTCTGTCCCTGGCTCTTCTCTCACAGGCTGCCTTTCCCCTGCTGGCCGGCCGGGTGTCCAAACTCCTCAGCCCTGGAAAGCTTCTGGCTGTGGGGGCTGTAAGTCTGAGCTTGCAGTGCCTCTATTACTCCTTCCTCTGGGGGCCATGGGCTGCTCTGCTGGCTCAGATGTTTACTTGTTTCAGCTCTGGCGCCCTCTGGTGGGCCGTGAAGGTCCAGTGTGAGAACGTGGCCACGCAGGGGGCTGAGAGGAGTGTGAGGAGGGTGTACGGTGCGCTCTCTCTACACCTGGGGAGCGGGCTGGGGAGCTTTGCTGGAGGGTTTGTGGTGCAGAGCTTTGGGCTGGCCTGGCTGTTCAGAGGAGTGGCAGCAGGTCTGATGGTGTGGTGTGTGTGTCTGCTCCTGCTCCAGTGGAAGGCCCCACAGCAGCGCAGGATCAACTACTCTCGCCTTTTGGCGGCTGATGCAAGTGAAGCCAGCGACTCTGAGTCTGAACAGGAGAGAGACTGGCTGGATAAAGCGATGGACGGCGACAGAAGCAATAATAACTACGGAAGGACAAACCACTGAAGCCACAGAGACCACAAAACAGAGTCATTTCCTGTGAAAGGATTATAATCTCCCAGCAGCTGTCATTTATAAACACATCAAATAACCCTAATTAAAATCTACATGCTGACTTATTAAACTCACTCATTGCTCCAACTTTTTTCTGAAGAATTAGATTTTCATGGCACTGCCTCTCTCTCACTCTTTGATCAGCCTGACAGTGTCGGCTCTACTGAAGAGCTTGTGGCCTGGACTCTGAGCCAAATCTCCGTTTGCATAAACAGCTCTGTTGTAAAGCAAACAGGGTAGCAGGATTATGGGTGGGCAGAAGAAGGACTCAGCACCACCAGGCAAGTTTAACAGCTCAGGCATCAGGACAGTAAAACACTGAAGCCTTTAACAAGGAGTGTAAACACAAGACATGTGCACAAGGAGGGGCGTCACCACACCCAAACACTCTACTGTTGATCTGCTGGAGAAGCCCTGATTGGCTGCTGTCAGTCACTCTGTTTGTGCCTGTTGTTGTTGTTTTTGTTTTGTTTTTTTTATGATGATTATAAATAATTTTGTATTTAACTGCAGTGAGTCCAGCACATTCAGGCTGAGCTGTGAGACTGTTGTGTTATTCTGGGAGGTGCCTATTAAAAGGATATCTGTGTTTGCTAAATCTGTCCAAAGATAATCGTTTCCAAGTGGACTCACGCTAACTTTACCTCATGTCAGACTCCACTTTAATCTTTTGGGAAACATGTTTTCAATGTGTGGATTTTTTTTTCTTCTTCGTTCATTCTGGTTCCATATGACCAGTGTCTGTAAGTCTGTGTTGTATTGGCTGAAGAGGTCTTTAAAGGGATAATGTGGGTTATGTGACACGGGGGTTGTGTTTTAGACACCGAAACGATCCAATATCTGTCTGAATGCTGGTGTAATGTAGAATATTTTCAGACATTTAACTTCCTGACAAAAGTAAGTGAAGTGCTTTCTGACTCCCAGCTGCTGTGTAACACAGTGCACACTGCAGGTGCACTCCTGGTGGTGTGAGATATGATAGTTCAGTGGCTGAGAAAAACGTAATGCCGAAGGAATGTGTCATTTTTAAAAGAAGATAAAAGTATTCAGCATGAATTAAACATTGAGTCAGATTGCTAGTGCCTCTCATCACTGACAACGTGCTGATCCAAATATACTGCAGGTAACACAATAACTACGCGTTTTACAAAACACACGCTGTCCCTTTAAACTGTGTCTTAACCAAAGTACTGTGAAGAATAAACCGATCCTGCTAAAACAGTCTACTTCCTTCACAATACATGTAATACGTCATCTTTGGGAGCACACTCTTCTTCTTCTGTTGTATAATCTGGCTGTACCTGTGGACACACAGCTGAGGACTGAATGAATAAATAAACTTATTTGTTTGTTTGCCGTCCCCTCCCACGTGTGTGACCATGCAGGACAGATGCTCGCTGAGCTCCCCGAACATCTGGCCGACGCCCACATGGGCCCGTAGCCGCATGACATCAAGTCATCCCCGGTTTGTTGTGAACAGCTGAGCTCAATCAGGTGCAGTGAGAACTTCATGATGATCGACAGTGTACTGGTTAGAGCGCAGCAGCCCATTACAGAGGCAGATGTCAGTCATTCCAGTCCTCTGGTCTCATATGTTGTTTGTTAAAGAGCCTGTAGATGAACTCATTTTAAAATGATTAGTGAATTTCCCAGGTTTCGTGCTTTTCTTCTCAGTCTTTGTTTTCCTGAATCATCGATTACATTTCTGCACTCGTTTTGTTTTTGAGTCGTTCTTACTTAAATGTTGCTGTTTCCTCTCCAGTTACAAATTATTTCCTCCAATTCACATTTTATTGTGATTGGTTACTATGTGTGCAGTAACCTGTGGTGCTGTGTGACTCTGTGTGTGTGTGTGTGTGTGTGTGTGTGTGTGTGTGTGTCAGTAGGTGGCGCCTTTGAGCACAGATGAGCTACATCAGCTCGTCCACGCCGAAACATCCACCACTGTGAGTGGGGCTGGACTCAGCATCTGCTGCCTCCTCTCCTCTGTCTCTGTTCCCTCGCAACAGCGCGGTGATGATGCGCGGACTCGGTCTCTGCGTTTTCATTTTCATTTTCAAGCAGCACGAATATTAGTTTGATTTTTTTTTCCTTTGAACCGGAGTGACAAACATGGAAAAAGAGAGAAAATCCTCTCAACAGTACGGAGCTCTGGATACAACACAGGTGGACAGAGCCACGGAGGAAGCAGGTGAGTTTTCAAACTGTGTGTGTCAGATGACAGCTCGACGAGCTGCACGCAGGGACTGTGTCACTGTGTCACTGTGTTAGTGTGAGGTCTGTTGAGTGGAGAGATGAGCTCGCTGAGCTTCCTGGTAAAGTTCAGCAGCAGCTTTCATGTTCTGCTCAAATGTAGAAAAAAGACTGAAGTCAGGATTTCACATAAATGATGGTTTGATTTTAGTCTTAGAGTCTTCTCTGCGGGATTAAAAATGGAACAGTGACCTTTTATCATACTCACATGAAGTCTTGTGTCCTGCATTTAAAGCTACTTCATGTAAATGTCATAACAACAGGTTTCCTGGAAAGAGCTTTAGAGCTGCTGGGAGAACAGACACCGTCTACCTGGTCACATTATTCAAGTCAAGTTACCCAGCTGTGACCATTATTTTTATGTTTGATTAATTATTTTCTCACTGACAATTTCACAAAAATGTGATAGATGATGCTCAGATTTCTGAACATCAGTTGATGTTCAGTGTAGAGTCACTCAAGACAAGAAGAACAGCAAATACACAGATCTTTGGAGAAAAAATAACTGATAATTATCAGATGTGTTTTTTCTGTTGATCAACAACTAAATTAAGTGACAAATTAGTTTGAGCTGAAATTCCATACAACTGCTTAGTGTTGCTTTCTCTTCACGGTCCAGCAAATCAGTTGAATAAGTCAAAATGTGAACTTTGTTTGAAGGCATGTAGAGCAGAAAGCTCCACTCATACATGAAAATATGGATGAGCCGTTGTTGGTTTAATATTTGTTTTCAAAAATCACATTTTCTCCATAATCAGCTCTGAATTAGATCTTAATGGGACCTTCCAGGAGAACTGTTAGAAGATGACTGCTGATGGAGATGATTAGCTTAATAGTGACATTTAACGGTGTTTCTCTCAGGTCTTTGTAATTGCCACTGTACAAGCTTCATGTTATTAAAAGATCACACTGACACACATTAGTGTTATTTTATTACTTTCCATTGGAGATGTACTGTACCGGTGCTTTCTACCATCAGGCATCATGGGAAATATCAACTCTCTGTCCAACTAGAGTGATGAAGAGCTGGAGATATTGGTGAAGACTCAGAAAGTAGACATTTTTTCTAATCATAACAATACTTGTGTACATCCCACCCAATGGCTACTACTGAAGATCCATCTGAAGTTCTCCATGAAGTCGTTGCTAGGATACAGACTAAACATCCTGAAGCTCTTTTAATGATATCAGGAGACTTCAATTATGTTTCCCTGATGGATTCACTGAGGGATGTGGTGGAGAGATGCACACTGAGGGTGGTGGAGGCCATTCTGTACGGCTCAGATCATCCACTTCATGACACCTTGATGGAGCAGGAAAGCAGCAGTGGAGGACGGCTCCTCTCTCTTTGCTGCAGGACAGAGAGATATAGAAGATCCTTTGTAGCTTTATCCATCAGGCTTTTTTGATCCTTCTGCAAATGGTGATGAGCTGACAGACAAATGAATTTCCCTTTGGGGATTAATAAAGTAATTTGTATCGTATCGTATTGTGCACCAATTGTACAGCACGACTGACTTTGAGAGCGCCTGAAGGCTGTGTTACAGCTGCTGTCATCTATCAACACAACACAACCCTACATCTGCACAAACCTCCTGTGTGACGTGTGTTGGAGAAATTAAAAGCCAAAAGTAGTTTTGACTGAGGTTTGACTTGGACTTGAGGTTTGTTTGTGCTGTTCTCCCCAGTGGTTCAGTGTATGTGAATGTAATGTCTTTTTACACAAGGTCAGGTAATTAAAAGCCAATCCAAGCTCTGCTGGATGACTCATCGCTCCTGCTGAGGAGTGGGAGGCAGGAGGGTGGGAGGGCAGTGCAGTTATTCACAACTGGGGGTGGAGGGAGTGAATGTCCACAGAAGTCAGTTCATAGCAGGGTGGTGTTCATGTTCAAAGCTGGACAAGGTTTGACTGTCATTCATGATTTCACATGCTTTTGTGTTTTCTCCTGCAATTTAAGTATATGTCATGAATTGTGAGTGTTTCATTATCACCCGACAGACAAACTGAAGAAGTAATTTTTTTTTATCAATACTATGGAATTCAGCAGTTTTTAATTTGGACTCAATCACTTTACTACTTAATTTACTATGAAACAAATAGCAGATAAGTCATGATGTCAGTTTAATGTGGCCTGATCTTTTGACAGGCTGGCTGTTTCCAGTCTTTCTGCAAAGATAAGCTAAACTAACCAGGTGCGGGCTGTAGTTCAGCATGCAGGCCTGGAGCTGGACCATTTAAACAGACTGCTGCCGTGACATGTGACACCAGTCGTCCCGTCAAAGACGTAGGATTACAAGATTAATAATTGTTGTTGTGATGTTGTTTGTCTCCCAGCGGAGGATGTCGTTTCCATGGCGGACTCCACAGTCACAGCGGAGGACATCGAGGGAGAGCTGTTCAAGATCGAGCGCATACGAGACATACTGGTCCGGAGAGAGTCAGAGCTCAGATACATGTAAGATCTGATTCTTCACCATTTTGTAGCACATTGAAATGTTGAGGTTTTACTCTAGATGCTACACGGATGCGTCTGTAGGGGGGCGTGAAAAGTTAAAACAATTCTGTTTTCAGGGGCAAAACGACTGTGACTGACAGGGGCCCTGAAAAATGTCATTTCATGGCTCCAAAACACCTGGCAGTGTCTCTGCTCTGTAACTTTTCATTGAATTATTTATGGCTCTCCAAAATAGTGTTTTGTTAGACTCGATAACATTTGCGTAGGAGTTAAATACATTAAACCCGGGAGGATGATGCATGCTGGTCTGCTGTCATGTGGTGTTCCACTGTTTGGTCGCCTACACCCACACACACACATACAAAGTAAAACTCTGCTGTACACACATCTGAATACACCAAGATATTGTTAGGAGTCTCTCAGGGGTAAGAGGGGATGCACCAAGTGTCAGCCTCCAACACAAGGAGCAGCCATGTGCATGATGGCAGAAAGTGTGTGAACAATGCAGCAATGCTATTTAAGGGCTCACTAGGCTACCAGTACATATACACACACACACACACACAGCCTCCACAGTTGAAACGATGCCCTTTTCTCTGTTCTCTCTCATCCTTGCTTTTAATTATTTCTCTCTCTTTCTGTGGAGACCTTCCTCATTATTTTGACAGAGGATGGAGGTGGGAGAGCGGAGACTAAGAACAGACACTGCATAATGTGACTGTGTGATGAAACAGAAGCAGAGAATAATGACTCCTGCTTCTGTTTTGTTTGTCTGTGTAAGCCTCCAGATGTGCTGTCTGATCAGTGTTGTGCTTCATAATCATCATCATCATCATCATCATGTGTTCACACGAGTCACCGTCAGTTCACACACGATGACAGGGTGAAAAGTGATGCTTGGCCCCACTCCTAATAATAGGTTAGTTTCCTCCTCATCCCCATGGGCTTTCATGTGTTGACGTGTTTTAAATCAACTGAAACACAAACCAAAAAAACTGTATTGTGAGAAAACAAGCGGCTCTTACATCCCACAGACAGGTGAGGATGGATGTAGAAAGCCTTAGTGTAACCCAGGTTGTGTTATTAAAGTAATAACTCAACATTTGTGGGAACTCATTAGCTTTTCCTGACAGGAGTTAGAGGAGAATAGTGATACCACAGGTAATACAGTAAATATGAAGCTACAGCCAGCAGTTTAGCTTAGTTTATCTTAGCACAAACATGCCACAAGAAGCCAAATCCACCACCAACATCTCTAAAGCTCCCTGATCAATACCTTTATTCTTGTTTGCATAGACTTAAAACAGTGCCGGATTACACCAGCAACAGTTAATCTGGTTAACAAACGTTCATTACCCAACACACACACCCAGAAAAATCACATATGGTCCCAGAGCAGGATCAAAGTGTTATTGTCTTCACAGGCTCACAGTGGGTCTGACTGGTGAGTCACTATCAGAAAACAGATGTTTAGGTCTTTGAAACAGATGCATTTACACCTTTCAACATCTGGCTATAGCTAATACGTTTTAGTGGCCAATCAGATTTCTAGATTCTTTGATTACTGTATATGTGGATTGTTTTGATTTGTAGCTTGCCATACTAATTTGTCATATATCAAGCAGTGCAATGTTATTTGATCATATTATCAATTAATATCACTTCATCTAATTTATTGTATAAATCTAATTTAACTCTAAGCAAACAAGCAAATAAATAAAAGTGTGGAACTACTTCTTAAAAAATAATTGTTAATGTCTCCATTTAATATTTGAATTCATCTTCCTGTATTTTGACTCCTGCTGTAGGCTGATGCAGCCCCTCATGAATGCAACATGAGCATGAGGACGACTTTCATGTAAATACATTCTGCATAAACACGACTGAGCCGCGGCTTATGAGTCATCCTGAAAGATATCAACAGAACAGTGTGCATGTTTCTGTCAGTCATTTTCCTCATTTTGCTGTCACTGTAATAGCAGCACACAAACACACACGCACACACACACTTATGTGACCAGTTTGTGGCATGTTGAGAGCGGTATCAGAGTCAGGCAACAAAAGGAGCTCTGATGCTGTCAGGTGTGATTCCTTGGCAGCGTGGCCGTGTTATTTCAGCCAATAAACTCAGGGACCAGTGTTTTTCTCTGTGATGAGCTCCACCATTTCTCACTCACACTGCCATTTATAAAGTTAGAAAGGAAATTGCTTTGCTGCCATGATATGAAAGGAAATACAGGCCACGTTCTCAAAGCCCCTGGAGGGAAAAACGACAAATTTCAGTTCATGTATTCTGTAAGTTAAACATAACAAATTTATCTCTCTACTGGAATGAGCTGATTTTGTGCAAAAAGTTGTATCTTCATAATTTTTGTGGTAATGTTTTTCCCTGTGTGTTCTCCTCTCAGGATGGATGACATCCAGCTCTGCAAAGAAATCACAAGACTGAAGAAGGAGCTACAAAAACTGGTCTCAATACCAGGTAAAAAAAGCCGTTACTGTCTTTTAAGCTGCAGATGTTGTGTTTTCTTTTATGGTGAAAAGACAACAGCTGTAGCATTGACCTGTGAGGAGAACTGGAAGAATTTAAACAGAGCTTCAGACTTCACCTGTTGTCGCCTCAAACACCTACAGACTTCAAACTAAAATTTGCCTTTCAGGCTTCACTTATTCTATCTGCGTATTTGTTTTAAAATGCCTCTTCTCTCTGAAAATAGTCACAGTTTTACTCACATTTCTTTCTTTATGAAGTTTAGATGACAGCTGTAACACGGAGGAAGGTTGCCCTGGCAACTACACACATAAGCAAGAGGGATGTTTCCACTCTGAATTGTGAATTGTTTTACATTGTAGGATTTTAATCTCCTGGGATGGAAGCATTGGCACATTGCTTGTTGCAGACAAGACAATATTTGTGCAACAGTCAGATGGATAGCAATTAGATTTCATGGATTCCAGAGGATGAACCTTGCGAAACTTGGGTGTCACATGACTCTCCCTGGTCCTCCACAATGAACTGCACAGTCATGGTTTTTGATGAAAGGCATAATCTCTGAAATGAGTATTCTGTTAAATCCCTGCTTGAAGAATTTATGACACGTGTCTTGAATAGAATATAGAAGGCAATTGTTTTCTACTGTAACGCTCTCTGTCTGTTATGTGGCTGTTGAACAGACAAAGACAAGTCCAAGGAGGACAGGCAGAGGGAGGAAGAGCTGCTGCTGCAGATCAACAAGCTGGTGGAGACCAGAGACTTCCTTGTGGATGACGTGGAGTTTGAAAGGCTGAGGTGTTTTCATTTATCAAATGATATCACACTGGTGTGACTTTTCTCTTTCTTGAGGTGGTGATGAGATGATTTTTCCCTGTAGAGATGAAACTATACAGTCAGCTTTTAGCACTTCATCAGTTTAAGAATCCTCCAGGTCATGTTACTTCAATATCTCTGACTTTTGGCAGAAACTCCTGCTTACACAATTCATCAGGTCCTTCAAATAATGTTTGTGCTGGTGAAAGGGCCCTCAACAGTCTCTGCTGTTAAAAACAAAGACATACATTTATGTGATCTTAAATGATCAGTCCAATCAGGTCACAATGCAAAATATTGTGCTGATTAATATTTTGTTTAACGTTAACATAAGAACAGAAAAAAGGAAATCAGGACCAGGCCTCGTGCCCTGCTTGATGACAAGTTTTGGGTTTATTCAGCTCCACTCCTGTCCCTACAACTTGACAGGATTGGTTCCTTGATTCTGTGACAAATGAAAATCTGGCAGTGAATCTGATCTGAATCTGTTTATATAAGACTGTCATTGTTTAACTTGGTTACTTGGAACCACTCAGTCATGGCGTCGACTGATTATTTAGCTTATGACATGGCATAATATGACATAATGTGACAAAACATCACAAGGTGAACAAGTTAACAAGTTTTAATACTTGTATTGGTGAACTGAACACCGTTTTCTACAGCTTTGTAAATAACAATAAACATGTTAATCATGGAGAGTTAGAAATGTTGGTGCCTCCTGTAGACAGACCCAGGCTTGTTTTCCTGCCCTCAGTCTTTGCTTAGCTTAGCTTAGCTTTGGAGCTAAGCTAAGCTAAGCTAACCTATTGCCGGGGGTGTGTCCAGACATTAGCCATCACCAGTGATAAGCAGGCTGTTGTTTTGTGAGGGAATATATCTGAGTGACATTTTGATTGATCCAAGGAAGGTGAGAGGCCAACTTCCTCCACCAGTCAGTGTGGATGTGAAGCTGACATAAGGTGAGAGAGTCCGTCCAGACTGTTAGCTTCCCTCAAATGTTGCCCAGTGACTTTTTGCGAACAATAAAGTGTTTAAAAAATTAAAAAAGAAGGATATGTTTTCTTTCTCAGGGAGAGAGAGGAAGACAGAGAAATGGCTGCCTTCTTGCAGTCCAAGTTTCCCAAGGTGATGGCTGCAAAAGGTGAGTGTAACCATGAGGCAGTCATGTGACCACACAGAACTGGTGGAGATGAAGATGATGAGGGTGTGAACGTGCTGTTTTCTGTCACGTCTCCTTCTCTATCAGCTCCTGTGAAGGATCAAACGCTGGCGTCCAAACCCCAGCAGACCCCTGCACCGTTTCTCACCAAGACTGGACTGACGCTGCTGAAAGACTGCTGCGGCTTCACCTGCTCCGTCATGTGACAGGAGTCCACCCGCCGCAGCAGAGAGGTGTGCACATGTGAGGCTCCCCAGCTCTTTCACCTGTGTGTTGTACGTCCGCTCCTGTAGAGAGAGATCACCTACATTAATTCTCATATATGCCCATGTGCATCTGACATGAGGGACATGTATTATATGACGTGTTTGATGTGATTTGCTGCTGTAAACACTGTGGGCATGTCCGTCAGCAGAGAGGCTGAGCAGCCTATGGATATACCGATAATGGTTTCTTTCTAACAAAGTGAATTAGATATAATTATGGCTGCTCTGACAGTGCAATGATCCATTTGGGATGTATTAGACAGCACGAGTGTAGAAGTCCCTCAGGGAACAAATTACACTCGCTAATCTCCCTCTACCGGTTGCTGTAGTAGCTGAGTATTAGAACGACATTGTTGGGGCTGTAACTAGTGATTGTTACTGTTTTTAATTCTTTCTTTATGTTCATTTTGTATTTATTTAGTTTTGTCTGTAAAATTAGCCTGAATTTATGATGAGTCATCACATTTAACAAGCTGGTGGATGTTGGTTGATGTTTTCACTTGATGAATGAGTTCAACTGCTAATCGACTGTTTGTTATTGTTTCATTTAAGTGAGTTCAGTGAACAGGAGCCTTAACACAGAGAAGAGATGGAGCATGATGAGGAAACTTCACATGATTATGTAATTACCCAGAATTCTGCAGGTTTTTCTCCCACAAACGTCCGTCAGTCAGAGGTCTGAAACCAAAGTCGAGATCTGCCTGTCATTCAGTCTATTGTGTTTCCATGATCTGTTGTTTGTGTGACTGTGACTGTGAACTTTGTCAGTTTTGCTGTTAAAATAAAGACTTTTGATGCTCCGCTACTTCTCATGGAGCTCAGCATTTAATTTTGAGTTTTATCATTTAAAAAGATCATGGTAAAAAAAAACAAAAAACTATTACACTTCTGAAGACACTTTTGTCTTTTCACTGGAGCCTATTACCCATATTCACAGTGTCGCCATATTTTCTTACATCATCACTCAGGGTGGGAAGACAATCCATGCCTTCCTTAAAGCGTTGTCAACCGAAAAGCGATGAAAAGAAAGCAGTTTGTCAGATTCCCAATGTTTGTAACACTTACAGCCAGGGACACAGCAGTAGGACATCTTGCACAGTTTCTTTTCCCAACCCGAGAAGAAAGATGGCAATGCTGTAAATATGGCTAATTGTCTTTGGTTCCAGCAATATTTCAGTGTACATGATTATATAAATGACAGTGAATTATCAGCAGTGGCCTGTCAGCTAATAGGCTTATTACATGCATTTTGGTCTGTGAGTCTGTCTTCACAATATACTGTGATCTAGAGAGCACAGTGGCTAGGCTGCAAAGTTACTATTACATTATGTGAACACTCCCTCAATAATGAAAGTAATATTAAAGCAATGACAGTCATAAATAGTCTGATGTGACTGTAACAGCTAATACATTTGAACATGTGTACTTCATATGTAACAATGATGTTACATATATTTAATGTTTATTAATTATAGAGACATTTGCCCAGTATAGTAAAGGTTCCTGATAGTAGAAAACCAATCTATTTGCTTGCATCATATGCTACTGCCATGACAACGGGATGAGATGGTGCTATATGTGTGTGTGTGGTGGTGGTGGTGGTTAACGGTATAATGTTCACTGTAGTGCGGCAAAATCCAGATGGTATCAGTTCCACATAAGATACCTCAGCTGCCTGCTTTCACTTCTCAGACACACATACACACACAGAGGGAGAGAGATACACTGCAGCCACATATGAGTCATACAGTAGACTCTGAGATGCATTGCCTCAATAGTAAAGCCACTGTCCTTTAACTGGCTCCTGATTGAGCATTGAAGCCAAATAGGAGGAGCTAGAATGATGTGCATGTTGTTGTTCTCCTTCCTCCATCACTTAGCTTTTTTTCCTTGTAGCAGAGATAAATGCACATTTATACATAATTTAAACACATAGTCTGCTGCTATTGTCCATAGAGCCTCTGTGTGAGCCTCCTCTCCCTGCAGCGATGTGGTCTGTTTTGTGTGTCCATTCCCATGGCAGTTGTTAAAGGCCGTCACAACTGGTTGCAGATTAACAGACCTGAGAACAGACGAGCGGCACTCTCCACTGTATTTAATTTGCAGGCTGAGAAGCCTAATCAGGGGCCTCCACACTGTGAATGTGGACAAGTCACTGCCAGCCCCCTCTAATTGGGTGGTAGAGAAAAAGCTGCTTGTTCTTGTGCGTTTTGCAGGCAGAGGGCTGGAGAGATATCAGGCTTCACCAAGGCAAGAGGAGTCTTTGTTCTTTCTTTCTTCCTTTGCCTTCCACTCTCTCCCTCTCCCTCCCTCTCTTTATCACCTTTTATTTACCTCTTTACCTCATGCATGTGATGAGTGTTGCAGCACACAACCTCCAGCAGTTTGTATTTTGTCCCTTTGGAAATGATCTGTGAACGTTTCCTCCATGGAAAGTAATTGAGAGATCTGTGTCTGTGTGTACATGCCAGACACTGAGAGCTGAGAGAGGGAACAAAGCAGACTGATGAAAGGCTGTGTGGAGTAAAAAGAGAGATAATAAAGAAATAAAAAGCTGATGGAGTGAATCTGTGAAGTGTATAAAAGGAAATCTATGGCAAAATGAAAAAGTCTGATTATGACCGTGTTGGTGTGGATAGTTGGAGGTTTGGGAAACTGCTCAGTTTAAGCACAACAGGTTGGATCAATTCTCTTTATCAATAACAGACCAGCAGGCTTTCATCTCTAAAACCTGCCTTACATAACTAAAAACACAACCTAACACTGAAAACATACTGTATATGAACGGCACCTATAACCTTTCCAGAACATGCGCTTCAACTGGTAGCAGCAAAGTCTGGTAGCTCTGAGTTTTTACTCAACCGTTGCTTTATTTTTGTTGTGTTTTTGTCGTATTTTGTCGACTCCTGATGGATACTTGTGTGGGGAGAGGAGATTCTTCAGGAGAGGAGCTTCACAGAAAATGGAGCAGATCTGGAGGATGCCTCCCTGTTCCTGTTTCAGCTGAGATGAAGAGGTGTTTTCATGGTCTCCGTGCTGTTGGTGCAAAGATGAAGGCTTGGAAGTTGAGATCGGTCCTGTCGTCAGGCATCATGGGAAATATCAACTCATTACACATAAAGGTGAAGCTGCCTTAACACTGTCTACATGGAGGTCTTCTTCATGTGGATCGGTTTGATGATAACTGGGTCAATATGGTTAGAGGACTGACACTCCAACTTCCGAGTACGACTGAAACGCAGCATTATAATTATCATTGGTTACAGCAGTCATTACTTATATATCAGTCCTCTGTGTTCTTGAAAGGACTTCATTGATTTCATTTGAGTCCAGTGCTGCTGTTATAGGAGGCCAAGTCCTGGGATCTCAATCTGACTTGACAGTGCTTCATACACTGTTGCCCATTAAGTTGGAATTTTTTTTTTTTTTTTACCTCTTCTCATGAAATGATTGTGACAATGTGGTTTATTCTTTGATAGA
>OMNW01018960.1:19494-29944 GCA_900303245.1 Selene dorsalis | reverse complement strand
ACCGGGATCGGAACCCAAACAGGGACCGGAATCCGAACCGGAACCGGGACCGGGACCCGAACCCGAACCGGGACCCGAACCGGAACCGGGACCGGGATCGGGACCTGAACCGGAACCGGGATCTGGATCGGAACCGGGACCGGGACCGGGACCTGAACCGGAACCGGAACCGGGATTGGGACCCGAACCGGAACCGGGGCCGGGATCGGAACCGGGACCGGAACCCGAACCGGGAGCGGGACCGGGACCGGAACCGGGATCGGGACCCGAACCGGCACTGGAACCGGGCCCGGGACCGGAACCGGGACCGGGATCGGGACCCGAACCGGAACCGGGATCTGGATCGGGACCGGGATCGGAACCGGGACCAGGACCAGATCCGGGATCCAGACAGGGACCAGAACAGGGACCGGGAACTGATATGTTCCGATGTTTCCGACGACATCTGCTGTATTTGACTTTACATGACTTTGAACTCTGGCTAATTTCCTTTCAAAGACTTGAAAAGTGACATAAGTCAAATAGTGTAGCTACACACTAATCCAAAATGGCGCCCATGAAAAAGTCCTCACTTCACTAGTCGTGTGTTTTAATGCTGATTTCACTTTGTTTCTTAAAGAATCTGAGGTGGGACATTGAATCAGGGTCATCTAGTGGGGAAAGTTACAAGTACTTGTGTACTTGTGTTGTGCTCTAAGTGTAGCAGAAAGGATGGTCCTCACTCCATCTGCACACTTATCTGGAGCTCACTATGATACCCATACAGGAATGTGTGTGTGTGCATGAATGCATGTGTAGACAAAGGCATAAATGCAAAATGTGCTAGGTGGTGTCATACCTGTAATCTTGTCCAGCTCAGCCAAGGTCTCCTGGTAGGAACTGATGATTCCTCCATATCGTGTCATCACTTCCTTCCTTAAGTTGTCCCAATGAGGTGAAAGCTCCCCCAGCTCCCTCAGATCTTGCACTCTACAGATAAACACAGACTCATAAGGACCTCTGTAGTTTGTAGAGAAACTCATGTTATACATAAGACATGATATATCATGATTTAAAGGAAAAAATAATAATAATAAAAAAGCATGGGTAATATTGTAATACTCTATTGACATCTCTGCTCCTTCCCAAAAGCCTTTCAAAATGTCAAAAAAAATTTCAGTCAAGGTACAAAAATGATTAACAATCTTGGCAAAATGCAGAAAGAGGCTTGCACAAAACTGCGCCAGCCACACACACACACACACACACACACACACAGTAACATCCCGAAGCACCCTGTGCAGCAGTAGCTGCTGCCCACTTATGCACTCTGCCCTATCAAATTCCTCCTTATCTCCTACCATTCTTTTACCATTACTTACATAACAGCCCCATCTGGTCTTCACTGGTGTCACTGGAATGATCAGTTGCCTGTCCTAGCTGTGCCTGTCACCCAAGGCCAAAACACATCCGTTCTCTAGGATGGTGTCCAAGCATTAGCATGTGCATGTGTGTCTGTGTTTACTACTAGAAAGTCTAGAGCCATATTCATTGGCTCATCATTTGCATCTGAATGGTGACATCAGATAGACAGATATCATTCAGAAACCAGCCCTCCAGCAGCCATTGAAAAGTAAATTGCAGTGGTATTAAAGACATTTGAGGTTGAAGAGGGTCCGATATAGAATTCTAGATAACAAAAACATGATCATATGCAGTACTTTCATGATAACAAGACCAATTTTCTATGATTACACCTCATGCATTTTGTATACTGTATGTCTTTAAATGAAAGGCTGCATGTATAAATGCTCGTTGGCTTTACTTATTGTTAAGACCAAGCACTGCGTGAATGCATAATGTAGCAGTTATTTCTTTGTTGTAGTTCAACAACTACAACAACGCATTAGGCGCTGATAGCCTCTCCAGACTCTTTCCTGGCTTCCTCCAGGTAAGAAAGTTATTTTTAGATTACTTTGAAGTATTTCAATACACAGCAGAAGGCGATGGAAATGATGCCAAAGAGAGAGAGAAACCTACAATGTTTAGTGTCACACAAATTACAAAAAGACAAAGCAGAAAACAAACATCTCTACTCGTATTGACCCACAACAGTTTTAATGGGAACTGTTAATGAGGTACACATCCAGAGTAAGAGGGACCTTTTTTCTAGAAAAAAAACATCTTGTAGTTACATTTTTTGTAATATAATCTTTTTTTTTTTAACACTTTGATCACCAGAACGAAACAGACATGTCGACTGTTTTTAGCTTATTGCAAATGAATATGTGTACGTGGGCTGATAACAAGCGTGAATTGCAGCATGGAAAGCTAAAGTAGGTTTAAACTCACTCAGGAACAGCATTCTTCATTACAAAGTTACAGTTTCAGAGATAACTGACAAGTTGATTTTTTTTTACCACTTTTGCCACAAAATATTGTGCTTGGTATGTAACTGTAAAACATACAAAACTATCTGACAGTATATTGTTGTTATTGTCTATCAGTGTCAGAATTGGACTTAAATACCCAAGGGTGGTTGGTCTACAGTCATTTTATACACCTCAATTGTATTGTGGTTGTAGTAGAAATCTCAAAAGGGGATATTTCAAAACACTGTAAATCCAGTCTACATGGATTTACTGATTGATTGAATTATTTTTAGAATACAGGTGAACTGACTATTTAACAACAAATCCCTGAGTAGAGCCATTTGCTCACCACATATACATCAGGCAAACATTTGGCTAAAACGACTGAATTGGCTGTAGAACAAATGGTTGATCACATATGAGAAATTTTACTCCCATCTTGTCTCTTTCTATTTCTGAACAAACCTGCATCTGGAGAGAACCTCTAGGCATAGAGGTGCCACATGCTGAGAGACTCTGCCAACACGCTCTGCAGGTGGTTGTAAGTAAGTTATGCTTATGGCATAAGAAAACAGACGGGAGCCTTGCACACAAAGTAGATTCCAGTTTACCATGCAGCACTGGCATGCAAGCGAGTCTTCGATTGTCATTACTTTTATTTTTGGCACATAATTAGTGCTTGAAACCATTCTTAATTATGAAGGGATTTAAACAGAGACCATTGATGAATATACATGTTTACTCAGAGGGTGTTGTGTGCAATGGTCCCTCAGATGAAATAAACATTTTTGTGTTATTTGACAAGATCTCAAAATCCTTGTTTTTGAAAGTGGAAAAAAAAATGTTTTAGTTTGTTAAAGGAAAAAAAAATCACTTTTCCACCAGTACATGCTGATAGAAACCTGGGGCTGAACAAGATAATGATATTGGGATCCTTTGTGGTGTCAAGGCGACAACATTAAGGTAGATTTCTCAACTAGTGAGGTCTGAGTAGGGCCACTCCATATTTCTCCCTGGTTTCAATCAAATATATTGTTCCAGCATATCCACTTAGGTTGAAGTGGACCCTAATACCATTAATGGACCATTTTAACCAATCAGAGAGGTAATGTTCTCTGATTTTCAGGTTCATATGGCAAATGTTACATGGCACTAGATTGGCACAATGCTCTTTAACAGATTGCAGCCATTCACAACAATCTATGCCTCTCAGCCACTGCTATTTGTTCACCCCAGCGTCAAACTGCAGTATGTGTCTCTGATGTGTTATTGTGTGATGGGAAGGCTGGAGAGGAGGTCCAGTTGGTGATCCTGCTGTGAATAATAGAGAGTGGATAAAAGAATAGATAAACATACCTGCTCTCTAAATGAGGATGATAAGGCAGTGGGATGGCGGATAGAGAGATATAGTATCACCTCCATAATCAGAGTGCTATTGTCTGAAAAGACTGAAGGTGTGCAGAAAAGTGTGATAAGAATAGGGATAGGCTGATTAAGTATACGCAAGTAAAGAGGGGTCAATCAGGTCTTTTGGTATTGCATCTAACAGCAGGCATTTGAAAAAAAAAGTGCTCCAATAAACAGTTTATGCATGAAATGTATCACAGAGGTTTAAAGGTGTTTGAAGTGGGAAAGGCACTGGGAATGCAATATTATGAAGCTGGATCGTATTATTTTTAGAAGACCTAAATGACCTAACCTGTTTCATATGTGAGGATGCTGCAATTGTTAAAAATCAACTGTATATTCCAAGTGGGAAATATACGTGATTTTTCATAATTTCATATCTGAAATATCCCCCTCCAGGCATGTTTTGAGAAAAATGAATATAAATATGTTTATTTACCCAGTTAATTTTTTTTGGAATAACATCTATTTCATCTCCTTCCTAAAAAATCCTCAACTCTTTGAATATGGTTCATTTTAAAAGTTTGACCACTGGACATAAGGTATCTCTTTAATTTATTGTATACAATTTATGTATCAGTATAGTTTTGTCATATGTTCTTCAGGCTAAAGAACGTTTCACCGAAAAGTAATGAAGCATCTGGAATAAAGCAGTATATGTAACTAGATATTTGAATATGACAAATGACTTGCTTTTTGCTTGTCCCGCTTAAATAGAAAAAGAGATAGGAAACATGTAGATAAAAATTTAAGCAACAGGAATGGAAAACAAAAGAATGGACGGACAGAAAACGGTATCCTAGAGTCCAAGTGAAGGACGAAGGCCAGGGAGAGAGGAAAATATATAAAACAATACTGAATTGGGATCTGCTAGAGAGACATACAGGGGCTCAGGCACTCCAGTCATTTATTTTTACTAAAACCTGATGCAGATGATTAATGGTGTGTATAAGTAGAATAGTGTGCTAAAACTTTCCTGAGCAGATCACAGAGATAACATAATGAGCTCTAATTTCGCACCAGGCGCAAGCGAGGCGCAACACCGCGCACAGCCAATTTTGCATTTTCACACACACATACTCAGAAAAAAAAGGCACAGACAAAAGGTAACTTTTGGCATCAAGGGCATGGGGCAAGTGCTCCAGCACCCATGGAGGTAGGAAAGAGGAGTACTTGCACCACGGTACGTCGTGCACGAAAATTGCAAAGTGTGCCTGGACACACCTCACTGGCGCAGCGCACTTGCCCTGGTCTACGAAATTAGAGCCCAATATGTTTCCCAAAGAACAAAGACCTGTCATTTGAGCACCTTTATTTCATGGTGCATTGTAGTCCCTCTTCACTTTAATCACAGAGAGCTTTGTATGTGGGGTCAATAAAAGCTGCGTGAGAGGACTGAAAAGCAAATCTTTCTTTTACAACACAAGCAGCTCCTTCCAACAAGCAAAGTGATTAATGCGATCCTGAATGTACACAGCAATCAGAAAGAATGAAGCCCGATGTTCATACGTCACCTATAAGATGTGGATACACAATCTCAGCAGGTGTTTATTAAGAGGAAGAAAAAAGGGGCCCTGATTTTTTTCTCAATTAATGAGAAACCAGACAGCTGTTAATGAATGGGGTTTAATCGACACCCACACACTGAGACTTTACTACACATGCATTCATTATCTTTACAGACACACACACACAACACACACACACATCCACGCACGACGAGCTGTATCAACCTGACCGGAGGAAAGACAGAAAAAAAACCCCCGAATCAGCCACCTCTGTGTCCGTGGAGTTAGATTAAGAACGTGACTGCAGACATCAAAGTGAACAAACAGAAGGAAGAAACATGCAAGATTATCATCGAGTGGTACAGTGAACTAAGCCACCCACGATCTGCTGCTGTACTCACAACTTTGCAGCAGTAACTGAATCATTAAAAACACTGAGCTAGCACCAGTGTGAATCTGGCTGACAGAAACGGCTAAATGGAGAGGCACCGTGGAGAAAGACAACATTTAAAGAGGATTATAGGAGAGGTGCTTAAGCGACCAAGCTGGAGATACGGTACACATGCCTGTTAATAAACAAACATTGTATAAGGTAGTCATGGGTTGGAGCCTGCTGAGAGCTCATGAGCTGCATTATACAGATAAGACATTTAATAAATATTCTATAATTGTCTTCCAAATTTAGCTGTGATTTAAATCATCAGTTTGCAGAGCTGATCATCTATTTAAACAGAATGAAGGGTTGGAGATACTGAGTGAGGACATGTGACCGAGCATGTGAACAGATTCCAGTACATCTGTTTGACTGGTAAACTGATAACAGAGCTTGTCCGTCAATACTGGCACTGTGAATGTTCCTGTGTGTATATGTGTGTGAGGAAGAGTGTGAGCGCAGTTGTGTGGATGCTTGTGTGAACGTGTCCTTGAACTCTGTGTGATCTTTAAGGTGCACACACACGGTGATTACAAATCAAAGTCTCCTCCCACTACCAAGCTCATCAAAACCTCTGATTGCACCTTTATTTTTTTGTGCCTGTTCCTTGTATTAAAGCGAGAATAAAGAAATCAACGGACGCTGTGTGTGTGTGGATGCATTAGTGTCTGATGCATGAGAGGGGGTTGCCAGGGACAACAGGCCAGTTGAGAAATGATCTGTCTTGACAAACATTAGTCGAGCCTGAGGGAAAGGACTCTTTGATCTACTTACGGGTGCACACTCAGAGACTGGTGAAACACCACCACCCTCTGTCCTTGTCTTAACGTGTCCTCATTCTCACATTGGACTGGACTTTAATTGCAGTTATATTCCTGATTTCCATAAAGTTCCACATTTATGCAAAACAGAATTTCTTGTGAGTTATAATCCAAAACAGGAAAATTAACACTTTTTCTTGACAGTGGAGCAGTTGCTAACAGTGGAGGGAGAACTGAAACCAGGAGATGCCACAGTGAGCTGTTAAATGAAGAGCTGCAGGCGACAAGCTGAACGTTCCCCAACTCCCCAGTATGGTAACTAGCTTTACTATGACCTGCCCTTCCGTGTAAATTTGCTCGCACTATGCACAGCATGAAGTCAGACAGTAGTTGCTCATGATATGAAGGAAAATTACAAGAGCGACTTCTTTATAAAAACAAAGTGAGTTTGTGTGGATGCACCGTAAGCAGAGCACCCTGCTGATCCTCTGTTGCGTTTCTAATAAAACAGCTCCTTCCAGGCACTATTAACACACACTTTACATTTATTACTGCTTAACACTGACCACATGATGTTCAACGATTCAAGAGAGGACTGGGTTGGCTGGAATGGTTAGCACATGTGTTTGAAAGAGACAGTGTTTGTCGTTTTCTGGATGCATGGGCATAGAGGCCTCTTTTGAAGTGTTAAGCAGATGTGAATAATTAACTCCTCTCTAAATACAGGTAGAACTCTTAAATAACCCTTTACATTAGTAAACTGGGTTGGGAAAGGCTGTCTAGAAGTTACTGTTCACATTATGTGGTAACATCAGGTTGGAGTTTTACTTTTAACTGTTGAATGGGCGCCATTGGTTGATCAACTGGTGCCTGCATAGATATGAAATAATCTATGTGATGCAGTGAGGTAACCAGCAAAGACATGTCAGGATCAGACTTACCTTCTCATGTCCTCTTGAATGTACAGGGAGAGTAGCTGTTTGGGGATACTAAAGGACAACGTGCACTCCTCCATTTGTTCCCGCACAAGCATCCACTTGCTGTCCACCGTTTGAAATCTGTACACCTTGCATACTGGATTCTTGAACACTGAGGGAGGGAGACAAAGGCAAGGAAGAAAGGCAAAGTGAACAACCTGACGCAGCAGAAAATGCATCATGTATCTCTAAGTTCTTTTTCCACAAAGGGAAAACTAAGGATCTAAAGCTGCCTTGACAGCTGGCAACCTCAAGGACACCACAGATAGAAACTTTTCAAAAAAGTCACATGAGGTATGAGGCACAAATTCAATTCTATAATCAATAACTGTGTCTACCATAGATAAGGTGCTTCTCATCTTTGAAGGCCCTTTTCCCCCTTTAACTTCAGTGTAGCTACACTAGAATACAGACTGAAATAAAGAAACCTAGACCTGTTAATCTTTGCCTTATTATTTTCACCATTTGCATTTTAATTGCTTGTTTATTGTGCAACAGTGGGGCACAGATAGTTGAATCTTTCTGAAACTTTGTTTGCTAACCCCACCACCAAACTCTTCCATTAGAACCGATTCAAATTCCAGCCCCATCTTCTTCATTTTTGCAGAGAGTGGCTAATAGCAGCAATCGAAGGCTGGAAACGAAAAACAGCTCTAATGCTCTTATCTGCATGCTGGCAGCAGAGGGCAAGAAAGCTGTGTGCCTTGAACAGTGTTTATTACTCCTTTTCGTTTCCAGGGCTGCAGTCAGAAAGGAAGTCACTCAATAAGTCGGAGCTGAAGTACCCCAGGTGAAACGTTGACAATCTCGCTTGAGGCAGTCAAACATGTATGGCAACAGTAAAAAAAATTATTTATTTTTTTTGCTTCAGTTCAAAAGTGGGAGCTACACTTCTGCTCCTGCTGACGGTACAGTGAATGCTGCCACCAGCAAACACTTCATACTGTACTGCACCCTGGTGTGGCCCCAGATTGTCCTTTTTTTCAAAGTCATCTGTCTAAGCGTCCAAATCATTAATCTTGGCAGTGCTACGTCACTTGACCTTGAGTATTAAAGTTCAGTAATGTCCTTCAGTGCAGATGGGCTCAAGAAGGAGCACTACAGTGGAAGTTCTTATGCGGTAACAAGATATTAATCTAGGATGCAATATCATGAAGGGCACTGGCACAACACTGGGCACAAGTGTTCCAAATGTGTTTCAATAAAAGTTTGTTTTAAAGTAAATTCTGGGCAGACACTTGAAATGAAAACGATAAATTTGAAAGTAAAAGTACAGTCCAAGACCATATCAATGAGAACGTAAAGTGTCTTTTATTGATTTGCAATGTGCAAGTCATTCCTCACATAACATCTACTAAAACTACTGCACATTTTGCTGGCAGTAGTATTTTTTGTTATTTTCAACAAATCTGAAGAAAGGAGTCAATCTAACAACAAACTGACTCTACTAACAAGAGTTGTATGTGCATGTAAAGCCTAACAGAGATTATTCCTCAGTGCCATAGATAGATAGATTACCTTTATTGTCCCATGGGGATTTTTTTTCCTCAGTGTGTCAAACATATAAACACACAATGTACAAACAACACCAGACACTGAAAACATTCACCCATCCCTTCAACACAGCACATACATTATCACACATGAGAAAGTCCAACAAGGTTAACATGGACCTTCACTCTCATCCAAAAATTAATAAAAGACATGGAGCATGTCATTGCCATGGGTTAGAATGATGCAAACATCCTTTATAAGCATGAATATTACAGCTTGCACAGTTTATTTGAGTCAACTGTTTTGGTGCAGTGGGGTATGTACATTCATCCGTGGCTGAAAATGGTCTCTGACAAATACACTGTTTACCCCTGTTTGAGTGATGTTTGCTAAAAAGCACAGAGCTCAGCTGTTTTGGGAACTACTTAGCCATTTTAAAAAATTAAACTGTGATCCATATGAGGGATTTCCATTCTCAGTAAGAACAAATGGCTTTAGAGCTAAGTGCCACAGACAGGAAATGGGGACATATTCAGAAATGGATGAATGGACTGATGGTTGTTGGGTCATTTTATGGGATTTTTGCTGCAACGCAAAAAATACAGAACAATACCATCCATATAGTCTAGAGGTGAAAACAGTGCACTTGGCAAGATTGATACGGACAAACAAATAGTGACAGAATTACCACAACGATCACTTCAGAAATGAAACTAAATGTTCTATGAAGACGGTATTTTTCTACTTAAACGCATTATTTTATTTACCCACAGCCGCATCAAAACAGCATGGACGTTTTGTTTTACTAATTTGATGTCATAATTCCTGTGGATAAAAGCTCCTGTTAATACAGACAATAGAGATCCTCTGAAGGACAACAGCTTTGAGCCAAATAAGCTGTAGCCAGGCTTATTATCCTAATGATGCTGAAGCTGATGCAAAAATTAATGGTGATTAAGGTTAAGCCTGTCCCTAGAATGACCACAAATAAGATTTAAATTGCATCTAAATGAAATGGGATATTTAGACATTCCTGGCATGGGGATTAGACCTAAGTGAAGTAAAATGGAAGACAAAAATAAATGGGGAGCAAGTGACACATGGAGAGAAGGGAGGTAAGGCACAACCCTAATCGGAAGAGTGACAGTTGCTGCCTTCCACCTCCGTCAGAGAAGCGGATTAACCCCTGAACTCCCCCCTGCCACCACACTAATTTGACCACCAATCAGACGCTTCTGTTTCCCTTCCCGACACCTCTTAAGAAAATGACTTCCTGAGACGTGCTGTGCATGGGCTCCCCCCATCTCCCTGCTCTCTGTATGCTCATTTTGAAAGGTAATAAAAGTCGAAGACAAAATTGCATTACTCAATCTGGCGGGGTCTGCAGGGAGGGTATTGTTTTGACGGGCTGCAGATGTGCACCTGCAAACATGGCTGCAGTTCACTAGCTAATCACAGCAGAAACAGTAAACGACAGTGACACCATGACAACAGGCGTGAGGCTTTGGAGGGGGGGGGG